>JAAGAY010137760.1:0-22197 GCA_011801015.1 Ardeotis arabs | reverse complement strand
CACTGGGAGCCGCTCTAAGGTCTCCCCGGAGCCTCCTCTTCTCCAGGCTGAACAGCCCCAGCTCTCTCAGCCTGGCCTCACAGCAGAGCTGCTCCAGCCCTCTCAGCATCTGCGTGGCCTCCTCTGGACTCACTCCAACTGGTCCATGTCGCTCTGATGTTGGGGTCTCACCAGAAGCACCCAGAGACTTCAGGGACCGGTACTCTCACTTGTGCAGATCAGGCAGAGGCCATTGCCACCCCCGTGTATTTACGCACTCACTACTAAAGAGAAGAGGCACAACACTACTGCTATCGCTGCCTTAGAGACAAGAGACCAGCGGACACGAGTGGCCTGGCCCCAGGTCACAAGGGAAGTTTAAAGTAGCTGAGAACGGGTCCCAGATGTTTGCAGACTTAGTTCAATGCCTCAGAGACGAAGTGTCACCAGGGCAGCTCAGGCTGGAGGCAGATGAACTCCCTGTCCATGGCCCGGAGGACACAAGTCAACGCACATCTCCGCTATGAATATCCATACAACTGCTGGATTCCTGCAACGCAAACACAACTCTCTTGGTATTTCCTGCTTATGGACTGGTAACACAAACAACCCACAGGCTTTGTGCAAGACTTCGGGTTTAGAAAGCACACTTAAAATTTCCTGAAGAGCGAGGAAGGCAGCGCTATGCCCATCTCACCAGTGGGAAGGGGTACGGCATGGCAGGGCTCCCAACGGAGCTGCGACCCCTTTCCTAACGTGCCTCCACCACGAGATAAGACAATAGCCTTTCCAAAAATAAACTGCTGATGCAAGGCTGGAGAAGATTAAAACAGAGTAGTCCTGGGGCAGGGGAGAACGTGGCCAGATCCCAAGGAATACTGTCTCAGCCCCTCTTGGCAGGCTTCAGGAAAGTCCATGGAGAGCAACCCAGTTAGATTCCAGCTATCGGAGAGGCATCAAAAAAGCCAAAGCAGTGATCTTTGGCTTCTACACTTCTCAACTTCTTTGTCCAGATTCTTCTTTGCTATAAAGACAGCAGTCAGCTGGGATGATCGCTCCCACCCAAAACTCCTTGGCTGCCTTCTTCCCATTACTCTTGTCCACACCATCGTTGTCCTCTTGTGCCTTTCACATCCCCCTTTCCTCTCTGTTCAGCAGATTGCTTCCAAACTCAACTGTCCCCCAGCCAACAAATCGAGGAACACACAATCTGTGCATCTGCCTGGTCTGTTCTGCTCAGGCCTGGAAAGTCTGTAGAGCACTGAGCTCAACGGGAGCTTAATTCTGACTGCCGCGTTCAGCTCATCGTAGGATACCTGACAAAAACGTGCTTTCTGCCTCTGTTAGTATTTTCCACTAACTGCAGCAGTCAGCTCTAAAAACAAAATATTTAAGAGCTTGGCTTTGTCATTTTACAGCTGCAGCATCTTATCAGTTACACAAATTCAGACACACTATGGAAATAACGGGTGGCCATTTAACACAGAGGATAATTACATCATGCTGTGTTTTAAACGCATACAGAATTCACATTCCAGCCCTACACAGGAGGCATTTGCTGTATATAAAGTTTTCCCACTAACATTACTGCCTGTGTTTTTCACTTGGATTCACTTGGAATTCACATTTAGCACTTCAAACATGATGTTGCCAGGCATTTTACAGTCAAATACAGAATTACCTTCAACCTCGTGTAGAAGAGCTCTGTTAAGGACCAAGGGGCTGCCAGGGGAGAGGTACAGATCGTTTTTATTGGATTTGTTGTTTGAATTTGGTTGTTGGGTTTGATTTTTATTTTTTTTTGTAATAATTCAGGACAAAATTTTCTCATTGACTGACAAAGTTAAAATGCAGCTTCATATGCTTAAATGAAAGGGAAGAAGCCAACTGGTCTGAGCTAATACCGCACGTGCTCCTCAAGCGCCTCTCTCCAGAGTTGGGAAAAACACATGCAAGAAGACCTGTCAGCAAGGATGCATCCATAGATCATCCAGCCTGCCAGAGCTGAGAGCTGGAGCTCTCAGCCAGCTTCTCACATGGAACGAAGCAGGGAAGTTAGAGCAGAGCATTCCCAAAGCTGTCGGGAGAAGCGTGGAAAAATCCTTCACCTTGCAAGCAGTAAGTTACACGGATAAATCCTGATGGTAAAATGAATCTGAAAAGGAATGATTACAGGTAAATTAAAGAGCAGATCTGGGTTTACAGGGCTGTCAGCTCTCCGACCACAGACGCTGCCTACAGACAACTCTAAAGGTGCGATGCCGAGTACGCCGTCCTAAATCGGCCACGAGGGATCACTGCCCACACTTCCTCCTGCTGGGACTCACCCGGTTCTCACTGGTGTGCTGAAAAATCTAAAACTAGAGGAAATGGGAGACCAAAGACCACAGATACAAGAATTAACACACTGAAGAGCACAGCTCTGCCCGGCTGCTACAGCATCAGCATAGACTTACATGCTGCTTCTAATAACTCTCTTCCAAAAAGCACCTTTGGTATGTTAAAAATCACCACTGAAGTGTCGTTAGTTCTGGGCCGCAAAGCAGAAATTTTCCTGGCAATTAGCACACAGGAGCTGAAAAGCGACACCTATGAGGAAAGAACTCCGGGATCATAAACATCTGTGCAAAGCATCCAGTTCTCAAACATGAAAAGAACAAAACTGCCAAAGCAGACAAATTGATCCTGCTGGGATTTGGACACACCATTCCAGGAAATCTGGATACTTGAGACACAGTGCAGAGGTTGAAGTCAGAGTGAAGGGCCACGCGCATCAAACGTGCGGCCACTTAAGGCTGCAGAACCCAGAAGGCTGGTAAGCATCATTCCTAAAGCGACCAAGCATGGCTGGTCCAGGCTCCGTCCGTGCCAAGGGAAGTACGCCACCGTCTCCGCAGGGACGACGTCGTTAGCGTGGGGATGACTCACTCCTTGCGATCGTGGAAGTCTCGGTCTTGCAGTTACAGGATTAACATCTCAGCCCGTGCAAAGCGGAACTGAACGGCAGGGGTAACAAAGCTATTTTCAGAGATGTCACAAGTACTATCTCTATTTTCCACGCTGCCAGAACATACCTTCTTTCCTTTCAGAAACGTGGGCTTACACCAGAGCTGAGTCAGGCAGTCCGTCTATCAAGGAACACCGATCGTGTTTCCAGTCAGAGCAAACAGGTGAAGACATGCAGCGTACACATCACAAAGGAGGAGGTGCTTTCCCCCACTCTAATTGCAGGCAGCTATTGCCAGAAAATTCCTTTCTGATGCACAAAAAGGAATACGGCTTCCCACTGCATGCATTTCTTTGCACAAACACCTAACAAATCTTGAAAAGAAAGCACGATGTTGCAGCATAAAGATCTCCTTGAACAGGTAATGTCCTCACCCAAGAGCAACTTCCAAATTTATGGACACATTCACAGGGACAATTTGTTTATTTTGCAGCTGCATTTGTGTATCAAGTAAGTTTTATGGGAGTAACAAGTGTTTTCAACAGCTGTATCCACAAAACTCCCTTTAATTCTCACACACAGGTCTGGTTGCAGACAACGAAGGGCGTTACGTGGCAGGGTACGCTTCCATCTCATCCAGGAGCTGCAGTATCAGCTCACACTTCCCAGGACTTTGTTTCAACAGATTTTTGATCAAGTTTAGATCAGGATCTTAGTGAAGAAGTACTTGACAGCATCAGCAAATCTTAAGTACACAGCTGCAACTTCTAATGGAAACAACCACCCAAAATTTCCTGGCGCTCAAGTTTTGAAGAGGGACAGTTATGTGAGAGTGTGAGACTAAAATTCAACTGTCACATCAAACAGGAAAATTCATGGATATTTACATAAATCAAAGAGAGGAGAGCAGATCTCCCATCTTAGCTAGTTCTCTGGTAGGAAAGTGTGGCTGAAAGGGGAAACCAAAGCACAGCTCTGTAATATTACAATAACAAAAAAAAATTGGGGATGAGTTTTGACCAGAGTGACTTTTTGATCTCCTACATGCATCTGGATTTCTTTGCTTTCAAAATTTTGGCCAAAAGAAGTAGGTTTGGCACATGAGAAAAACATAACTTCCTCTAGAGCGAAGCTGTCACACTGCCCAGTTTCCAGCAGCGGGATGCGGAGTTGAAGCTTCCCAAGAGAGGAGAATCCATGTGTTTGGAAGGGGTGATGGTGGGAATGTGTCTGACAGACGCAGCAGAGGAAACAAACCACCTCCACGCGTACGTACCAAGCACAGCAGATCGGGGTGACCGCTGCCGGAGCCCCCGAGGAGCCAGCATGGACATCCAACTCCAAACACGTAGGGCAGCATCCATCTGCAGCGAGGCCGTTCCAGGATTTTGGCCGCGCTTGGTTCCTTTCCCCTTGCTCTCCAGGGACTGCTTCAATCATCGCACAAGCAAGAAGGCGGCTCTGCTGCTATTTAATTGCTATCTGCGCCTCCCCCAAGCCACTACGCGCATCCTACACATCAGCTTGCTAATAACATCCAGCCACTTGCAGGAAAGCCTTACAAGTATTTTTTTTCTGAAGTTACCCTAGGCTTTTTTTTACTCCAAGTAAAATAAGCGACTCCAGCAAACAAACGACTCTTCAGTGCCCACCATCTCACTGAAATCCTGCGTATTTCCAACTCCGGGACATATCTAACCCACTGCAAAAAAATCCAAAGACACTTTTTTCAATGCATCAGAAGGAGGAAGGCACATGCTTTCACCTGTGGGAATGACAGGACTTCTAGTTTACCTTCTATCACATTTAACAGACACGTAGATGACACAGGGAACCACCTGGTGAAACAGCAGCTTACAGCTACAGCTGACATCACATTTAAGGCTCACGTTCATCCCTGCCCTTCCCTGTAGTACTTTGTGTATTATTCAGAGCGCTAAACAGACCGAGTATACAGCAGAGATGGATTAAAAGCCTTAATCCTATTGCTGTACATGAAACACACGGAAGGGATGCGTTAATACCTGCAAGCAAGACAGAGCTGATAATAAGCACAACTGAAAAAGCAGCTACAGGGGGACCTGATGCCGTGTAAAGTCTGAGCAGCAAGACAAACCCTTGGCCATTTCACCTCCCAGTACACCTTCTCCTTCTCTACAGCACCAGAACCAGAAGCTTCAGGTCATTCTGTCTGGAAAGCCTCAGGGCTTATTCTTTAGCACTTGGCAACGCCCACTTTGCCTGCATGCGGCACAAAAGTGCAAGCCAAATATTAAAAGGATGAAGCCCAACCCCTTCCCTATATCCCACCAGATAAATTAGAGCCAAAGATAGTTTAACAAGGTAATTTTTCCTCAGTCATAGGATCACAAGCTCAAGTACACACGATGCCAGAATGGATGGGGAAAAGTGGGGACCTTAATAAGGGCAGGACTCGTGAAAATGACTGAGCTGACGTTGCACAACACCACAGCTCAGCCCGAGCGGTGCCTGGGCTCCAGCTCCGTAACCAGACACTTGTCAAGGCACCCAGCACCGAAGGCAGAGCCGCTGACAAGGGATTCAGGTGAAAATGCTCAGGTTCAGTCCGACTTTCTGGCTGACAGAGGCAGCCAGAGAACGTGCCTAGCCCTCTGCACAGGCACAGCACAAGACCCCAAGGTCCCAACCCCTCAAGCGCTTCCACTTTGCCGGCTCATTTCCAGTGTGGAGCAATAGTTACGGACAAAGATTGCTAACCGCTCCAGCCTCATTGCCTGGCGCCGACAGAGAGCTCAGCCAGTGTAAGGTGAACAGCGTGCTGTGAGAAAGCCAGCATGTCAACCAGCGGAGCGGTACCACGCAGCAACTGATCCTCTAATGGCCAAACTGCTCCTTCTCTTTACGAACGGAGCAGAACCGCTCGCTCCTCAGATGTGGCGACCGGCTAAGAGCAGGCAGCAGGAAATCTGCTCAAGTTTTCACAGTGACAGCAACCCCGCGAAGGATTGGCTCAGGAACTGTAAGAGGTAAGCTCATCTATTTGTCTCAAAAGCAGCCTACCAGCTCCCACTCCTCATTTCCAGGAGGAGGTTGGTTCGAATTGGTGCAAGAACTACGACAACTGCACTTTTAAACCCTGGGCTTGCAGGCTCATGCTGTAAAGGAACAAGATAGGGTTGGCATCGCTAATAGAAAAGCATCCATCCAAGCTAAAATTCCCCACTAGGAAAAGGGCAGCCCTACCCTTACAGGCAGCTTCTGGCAGTGGAAATCTGTTTCTTTAAACTTAATGTATGGCGGGGGGTGACAGTGGGCTGTCACCTGCATTATGCAACGGCAGGCAGAAAGGATGGGTCACGCGTGCACGCTACGCTACATCAAAGAATCCCTCCGAGCAGGAGGCAAAATAAATAGCTGCAGGAGAGGAAAAAAAAAAAAAAAAAAAAACAGGTCTAGTTTGAGTGCATATGCTGCCCTTTATTCCTAAAAGCATTACAGAGATCCGCTCTGCAATCTGCTCCCATTACGGGAGCATTTCCAGCTGATTACATGCAACAGAGCAGAGTTCGCATACAACGAGGGCTCTACATGCTGGCACCAACTACAGGGGCCTGATCTAAACACAGCTTTTCTGAAAGAAGTGCAAAAAAATTCAATCATCAAGACAGGAAAAGCCAAGCAGTGTCTCCAGGGAAGAGTGACAAGGAGCTTTGGTTTCTGATGGGTACGGCGTCAGGAGCAGCCCCCTCTCCACAGAGGGTTCAAGGGCAGCGTGTTGGTAGGGGGAGAGAAGGGAAAATGGGAAGGTAACACCAAAATGGCATCACCCACAGGTCCTTCACATTTTCACCTCAAACACACCACCGCGCCTGACGACTTTGGCAGTGAGCTCCATTGAAAACTCAGAAGAGACGAGGAGATTTCAGAAAGAGAAAGGAAAATGCACGCTGGAGTGATGTGAAATAGAGAGTTTGCATTTCACTTCTAATGCACAAAACAGTGAGATGCAGTCTCCACTAGCACCTCAACACCAGTATTCTCAAACTGGGGTGCCCAGATTTGTCAGGGAGCAAACCTGGACTACCCAACGCAGAGATGTAGGATTCCACGTGAAAACACTGCCTGGCTTTTGCTAGGTGGGGAAACTGACCTTTAAGAGAGGACAGAAATTTGACAACATTTGCAAAACGCTTACAAACCTCTTAATGAGGTTTACTAAATACCAATTTTGCAGTGCATTCTCCTCTTCTGCATCTGCCTAGATGGGGTTTTGAGGAATAGGAGCAAAAGCAAGCAAAACATTCCTGCAGAAATTCAATAAACCGAGCAGCATTATGAATGTCATATGAAATAGCCCGGAGCTGACAGTATCACAGAATTGCAAACTGGAACCAGCAGCACTGCGAAGGTAAGCATTCCTCACTCTCCATTTGAAGCCAAGCTCTACTGTTTCCACAGTACTGGAGAAGATGCAACTAAGTGGAAAAAAATGTAGTATTTAAAAAAAAAATTAGATGCATAGAAAATTAGCAGGAAACATCTAGATGGTGCAGGCTGCTCCCAGGTTCCGCTGAAGCACGATTCCTTAGAAAGGTGCAAGACTTTCCCTTCGCCTTCCCTCCATCCAGCACTTCCAGAGAAAAGGAAGCAAGCTGCCTGGACAACTCCAAATTCCTAATCAAAAAAATACCAGGCAGCTCATGCTGCAGCGCTGAGCTGGCTACAGCTGGCAACCCTGCACTGTATTTTCTGTATTTTCCCTCCCCCTTCTTCTTTTGTGAGATGATTTAACAAGCCACAGAATCCCAAGAGACTTGACAATCAACCAACAGAAATAGAGCGCCGTGTCTTGAACCGTACACGTCCATCTGCGCTGCTTCCTTTTGACAGGCACACAAAAGGTCTGAGTTTGGAGTAAAAATGTTGCCAAAAGGAACTTGTACAAAAAGAAATTCCGGCGGAGTGCATTTCAGCCCCACCGCCTGTCATTCTCCCTGCACGGGGGGGAATTGATGCCCCAATTAAGTGTTTCGGGGTGGCAGCAAACATGCCACCCTCTGCTAGCTGTCTAGTCTGCAAACCAGCTACATGTTCACTGTCAGAGGAAATCAACAGCATTAGAACAAGTCCAAGCGACTGTTTTTTCCAGCACCCATTGTGATCTGATCCAATACGTATCTCAGTGGGAATCTGGGATTTCCAGCAGGGAACCTTGCACCTAGAAGCATATAGGAGAGGTGACACTTTATTTAAACACAGACACCCTCCTGCCTAACTCTTACAGATGCTCTATACAGAGAAAATAAATCCACCTCCACGTTTTCCCTCATCTCACACTGCTTGAAAGATCTGCCCTCTCTCCGGCCCACGACAGCCAAGCTCAGATGCTCCATTTGGCCACCTCCAGCCTAGTGAAGCCGGCTCCGCTTCATGCCTTATCGTCCCGACACCACGCCAGCCCGCTCACTGCCCCAGCGAAGCGGGTTCTTCCTCTTTGGACCGGTTGCTGCCTACAACTGACGCCTGCAACACCGAACAACGGCGCTTGCGTGTGACCTGGAGCAGATGAGAAACAGGTAAACAGGCCAAGTAAAGCAGAGGCAGAGAAACAAAGATTCAGAGACTGAATTACCCCTCCCCTACACCGATTAAAAAGCAAATGCAATTATTCTGTACCAATAACGGCATCTAGAGTGCACTTTTGCCTTAGGGAGACTAAAAAAAAATGAGACAGGGGCTCACATCCCATTTCCCTTGTGACATTGCCAAGATCGGTGACACGAGGGCTCTGAATTTACACTGGCATTGAAGCGCTTAATTGTTCAGACAGACGGGGAGAGGGCACGGCATACGCCGAGAGAGACCCCGCACGCCTTCGGGAGAGAGGCGCAGGGCGCCAACCCCAGACAAGCAGGGAGAAACGTTAAGCTGAAGTGAAAAGGAAATCGGTCGCTCTGATACCGAAGACTGAATGCAACGGGATGGGAGAAGAGGCCCTCAAGGAAGAGCCTGGAACGCAGGACCGGAGAATTAAGAGGCGCGACAAAGCACTTAAGCACTTGGAGCAGACTTTGCCCTTCAACACAGCAGCAGCCGAGCCGTTTCACCCACACGGCTCGGTTTAAGCACATACCACATCCCAGCGCTCCGGCTTAACCAGAAGTCCCTGAAGGCTAAAGACAGACACAGTCGAGCAAGAAATTAACTGGCAACAATGTGGGACACAAGCAAGGCAACTACATACCGCCGCAGTGACTCTAGATGAAATTCTTTCTTGATGAGCTTTTTAATTGGACGCCCAAAGAGCAAGTACCAGGGAGAGGAGAGAGCAAAGACAGTACGGGAAAGAAGGCAAACAGAAACGTGACCCCGCGGCGGCTTGGATGGGAACGTTAGGGACAAGCCAGTGGTCACGTCCAAGCTCCTGCTCATTCCTGGCATGCGTTGAGCAAACAGAGAAAGCATCAACTTAAGACAAGACAGCAGTTCTTAAGAAAGCTTAAGAAAAGCAGGGTGGAAATTTAAAAGGACAGACTTTTACTCTAGAAGCATCTGTGAAATTCAGCCCGTTAAAAAGCGGGCACAAGAGCGAATGGCCAAGGCAGTAAACGATTTCCAAATCTTGAGACAGCTCCTATAAAGTTGTCATGACTTGTCTGCGCTATCTGCGGAACAGAGATAAGGCTGGAGCTGAAAAATAAGAGTGTCTAAGCCAGCCAGCCAAACGCTATGCATTAAATGCCAAGGTCCTCTCCCTGCTAAGTGCCTGTGAAGAGCTGTGGGGAAGGGCAGCAGGGCAGGTACCGCTCCTCGGAGAGCTGGCAGAGACGTCTGCAGACATCCCCAAGAGCGGAAAACTGAATAAATGACAGCACAGGCGGCAAAGAGAGCTCCTTCCCACACATTTCACTGTACACCGTAAGCTTCCAGCTCTCTTTTTATCCACCTGTCAGATTTGATTCTGCCCAAGATGACAAGCCAGCCTCAAACAGCTTTTTTTTCCTCACCAGGAAAACACACATTTTCTTTGGGAAACATACACAACGTAAGATAATATGTTTCAAAACACTTAAAATATTTCTGCCCACTTATTTGAAAGCATAGAAAAGCAGTTCTGCGCTTTTTCTCTGTTACATGCAGTTATCCCAGCCAGAATCTGCTTTTAGTGGCAGAGCCTTTCCCAGCCTAACATTTTCAACATACAGGAGGAACGTATACACGCAAGTCAGACTCCTAAATTATAAACTTATGCAGGGATAAAACTCTCCATGACTTCCAACAATTTCAGGGTCATTGCAACTCTACCCCAGCAAATAATTATATCTCAGCTGTAACGACTCATACCCAGACAGCCACCAGGATCCTAAGGCATGGCAGATGCCTTCAAAGCTTACCCACCACTGACAGTGACAGCTTTTGAGATGGGAAGCACAACCTCCTTTTCTCAGACAGTAGCTCTGCATAGGTGTCTTGGAGCTGCACTGAAGTCCATTAAATTGTACCCAACTTTCCTGAGGAATTTAGAAGAAAAAGTGTGAGTGAGCTGGGAGAAAACCAGAAGCTTTAATTACCTCATACTGAGATAACGGCAGAGACCAAAACTCAAGTCTTGTGAAGTAGTTAAGGTCAACGGAAAAGAAAAAAATAGCTTATTTATGCATAAACAATTTAAATGCAACATCTAGCATTCAAAGTTTTACTTCAAGATTCAAATTTCTTATATTTGTTTCACCCCATTTATCTTTGCATTGGGAAAACTGGGTCCAGACCACGCCACCAAACCAACCCGCAGCAGAGCCCGCGCTGCGCCGCCCGGCACGTTGGGACCGGGAAATCACCAAAGCCTAACGAGAGCAGCTCGCTTTGGAAATGCCACACTCACGAGGATGAAACTCTGGATGCTATAATGGGGTAAGAACAAGAGGAAGACTAAGGCAAACAGCAACGTGGCTCTCATTCTGAGTCGCTCTGAAGTTGGACTTACGATCTAGAGCATCTTTGGGCTCTCGTTTCCAGGCCTGACAGGAGAGCAGGGCTGGACTCCGTACAGCAGCTCCCCCACAGCCGAGCTGTTTCCAGCACTAAACCTCAGCAGAGACACGAACGCCGCGTTCGAATGACGTCCTCCGCGTTGGACAATTAGAAAGACAGCAGTTTGGGATTTTTTAACCAATTCTCTTCTTTTTAGGTCTTTATTTTCAGCAAAAAGGAATGTCAAGGACACATCCTTTTCACTCTTTCTACGCAGTAAGTCCCACTGAGGTTAAAGGAAATACTCCCAAAATGCTAAATCCAGCACTAAGTACGTATGTCCTCCAAGCTCTCTGGGTTTTCAGCTGTCTCTAACTCAATGGAGATGAGCCACAGGAGCTCAGACATATGGCTTCAGACGCCACCAGGCTGAAACAAAGCTGTAAAGACAGCCCAGTGTCACAAGGGGAACACAAGTGACTTTAAATCACGCAAAGGTAGTTACTAACAACACTCCAAGACAACCAGAAGTCACCCACGGAGGATCAGAGGATGAAACAAGCTCATGTAAATGTCTCTTACACGGCAACCAACGCTTCATCAGACTCAACACTGTGTAGCAAGAAACTGTGGCTTGAAAAAACGCTGGAAAGAAGTGCTAGCAAAAAAAGGCGAGCCCACGGGACACACAGTCCCTTATTTAAGTCATCGATCGACTTCACAGGCCTTCCCACAGAACCAAGGCCAGAATGCAAAGCTTTGAAGTCTCCAGAGTTCAAGGCTGTACCATAATCCTATTCCTGCTTCCTAAAAAAAAAAAAAAAAAAAAAATTGTGCTGATTTCTGAAATTAAGAGCGGTAAGGAAGGATTTGGGGAGCCCATCTGTATCACTGCACGGGCAGGCTTCAAACCCTACCAGGCACCAGGCTGCTTTAATCGCACTGCATTTCAAAACCAGGCAATTTACTTTGTGATGCCAAACTTGAAAGGATTTCTCATAGTGTCTTAATTAGGACGAGGCAAAAGTCATTTCACCTCATTTCCAGCCCACTTCAATATGAGATTTGAAAGGCCACCTGTGACATCTTCAGCCTTGTTTGGCCGAAGAGTCTGAAAACCAGCAGGCAATGGGATCAGGTATAAATCTAACGAGATAATGTACTTGCACAACAGTCATGGCACTCCCTCTCAGACAGGGTTGTGTTCTTGCACCTTTAGTGCGCAGCGCTACAGACACTTCCCTTTTATCTGGAAAAAGCTTGAGGTTTATTTTTAAATGTAATTTGGCTTTACAAGAACCCGTGCGTTTAAGTAACGCAGAAAGAGTCCTAATGTCATCTGGCTTCACCAAACCCAAACTACACGAACTCAAGCCCCGACCTTCCTTAAGCTGAATCACAGACTCTCTCGGAGAGCCTGGTAACAGCCCGGCACGCACTCGTGTTTTAAAAGCAACTTCTGCAATTTCATCACCACCCTGCTAGTTTCAGATGTATATACTGATTTTACGCCAAAGCACTTAACGTATCCCACCTTGCATGACTGTTATCAGGTCAAGAATGTAGATATGCACGTATGTCAAAACCTACACAAATCTACACACTGTATAGAAAAAAAAGTAATTTTAAACTCAAGCACCTTATCCAGCAGCCTGGATGCTCTACAGGGTTTTCTTCCAGGATATAAACATTTACAGAAAGCTCTGCCCTGGCACACGTTGTTATGGAATATCCAGCTCCATATCCAGTTTGAGTCAGAAGAAAATTTAGCTCAGAAATTCATGGAGACTTCTCAAAAGCCATCTCCCAGCTCAGGCAACAAAGGGCTTCCCTGATAAACCTTGGACGTTTCTCAAGCAAGTCATGGTGGTTCACTGCAGGACAGAAAGTAATTTTAAGTTCTGGTTTAAAAACGCGCAGCTGACACGATGAACGCTCGGGTACTGACTGGCATTCAAGCACTGCCTCAGCTCAAGCTGGGCGTTCCCCCACCCACGAGAGGCGGCGGGCAAGCTCAGAAAGCAGTCCTTTGGGAAACGGGGTACAAACAAGCTGAGGACGTGATACAGGCTCTCCAGGTTCTGCACGGAAAAGAGGGCACGTTCACACACTCGAGCACCCGTTTCTCTCCAAACACAGCTCACATCTTCCTGCCCTTTGTCTTTAATTAAGCATTTTACCCCTTCATCAGTCTACTGAAGATCCTTCTTTTGCTGACAGCTACAGTCCCAGGTGGACTAACATTTCAATTTATGTTTTTCTCCTTCTGTGGAGAGCAGCTGTATTAGCTTCGCCAGGCTGTTGCTATAGAAACAAATCAATCCTCAACAGTTTTATTTTTACCAGTTTCTGTGAAATAGGATTTATCTCATTTCCATGACTAAGCTGTGCTCCAGAGTGAGCTCTCTGGAACAGTGACAGTGCCGTCTCAGCATCCGACAGCACCGCGTAGCCGGTGTCAATGACAAGAGGCCATCGCCCTCACTGACAAGCACCTTCTTCATCTCAAGAGGACACTTCACCTTGAGACGATTCCTGTAGCCAGAGCGTTACCGAGACGCAGCTGAGAGGCGGAAAAGAGCAGAGAAGTGGATGGGACAGCCTGGAAGACCACGGACATGCTGGGAAAGCTCAGCAGGGCACCCACCAGAAAGCTCGAGCACCCACCAGGCAGAGGGACGGCCTTCATCCAGTCCCCACAGAGAGCTGCACACGCAGGCTGAGTTCAGCTCGGCGTAAGCCCCTTGCAAAAGGCAAAGGGCTGGCAGGGTTGTGGAGGCATTAACACGTTATCTGCTGCTAGCCAGCGACGCAGCCCCTCTGGGCGCTGCGAGGGGAGGAGCTCAGCCTCCAGGAACTTGTCTTATCCTTGTCCAAGTGCAGCTGGGAAGGGGCTTTCCCTTTTGGTCTGGAACACATGCAGGTGTAATCTGTATTTATTACCTCCATTCTCCATCACTTTTTTCATTTATTCTTTTCTATCCTGCTTGCTTCGCTTCAATCTGAGTAAAACAATGCATTACAGTAAAGAAAACCCACCGCTGGATGAGCGCTGTTTCTTGGCTCAGCTGCTCCTAATACATCAAACACTGGGTCATACATTCATCTGTAGGAAGTTCAGCTCTCTGCCAAGCAGCCTTAATCAGCCAGAGCAGCGTAGGACCCACGTCACCAAGTTGAGCAGCTCCACTTCCATAAATACGTGTTCTTTGGGCAGTCCCTGTGCAGAATTACTGCACGGAGAGCGCTGCAGCAGGACAACCGCTCTCCAAGGAGAGAAGAGGAGAGAAGAGGAGATCCCGCTCCTCCACACCGTCACCGGCAGGTTCCTGCCATTTCCCTCGCATCGGATCTAGGAACTGTGCAGCCTCCCAAAACAAAAGTTTTCTGTTAGATCAGCCAGCTGGAGTGATTCACGCTGGCACAGCCACGCAACAACTCGAATGTCAGGGAAAGAAAAAGGGGGAGGACAAGACCACCGCTCTCAGCAACTTGCTGCCGGACAAGCTTAGCTGTAGCCATCCAATTTCACCATCAAGTGCCAAAACCCCTTTGTTAAACATTCGGCGTCCAGCTGAACTCTGCGTAGCTCCTGCCTTCAAAACACAGAGCACTCTGGATGGTCTCAAATCTGCAGTGATACTTCCTCAGTTTCGGGACCGCAGACAGAAGTAGGGGGAACAAGGCTACGGAAATGTCAGTATCTCATTGCTCAAATATCCCATATTTGTTTACACGCATAGCTGTGGTTTTGGTCCTGAAATTCCTACACACAGCTCAATGGCAGGATAATAAGTTGGGGTGTGCAGATCAAAAAGCCATCAGGGAATCTCACAAACATCCACTCAAGTCTCACAAGCATCCACTGTGCCATCCAGGTAAACACAGAGGAATCCCCCTGCGTGAACATGCTGAACGCAGCTGCTAATTCCAGTATCAATAAAGCCAGCCCTAAAGTCTTCAAGATGCAAATGTCAAGACCACATCTGGCATTTTAACCAAACATCAGCGCTTAGCTCAAATCACTCCTTCGGCACCCTGAACACAAACCACCTTCTCCGTTCTCGGGCTTCTTACATCTGTTAAGGATTCTCCAGCCACCTCTTGAGCCAGACTTGCTCAGGGCATGGAAAATAAACTGCATGGCACGGATGCATTTCATTGTTCCTCCCATGACATCGCAGAGCACAAGTCTTACGTGAGCCCTGTGAACGCTAAGAGCTGCAAAACGATGCTCCTGGGAAGGAGAGTAGCCTAGCAATTGGAAAAAACACACTGGGAGCCTGCTCAGCTCTGCTCCTGCCCCCAGCTCCCCGTGACGCGTGGCAATACCGCAACTATTTAAACCCTGGCATCCATCAGCGGGCGATAACTGGCTTGGTTCTGACATCCTCAGCGTCCCCAACACAACCTGACCCACCTACCACTCCTCACATCACGTCTGAGCGCACAGGAACTCCCTCATGGAGCGTTTGAGTTCACCTCTACAAGCATATGGGTATTTCAAAAACCTGTCCGGCACGTCAAAACTCTCAAAGCAAGGTGGAAATTCAGCTCATATGTTCTCACCCTTCGTCTGAGAAATGCACTCCCAGGAGAGCAAGTCCCAGGACACCAGAGGGCTCGGCACGTGGGTGAAGACTGACGGGAAGTCAATAGCCAGAAGAATTCAGGGTTTGACTCACTGCCTGCACAGTTGAGACACTTCCACTCAGCACGAACAGCGATTCCCATCCGACGTGCCACGCTCGGAGCATTGCGCTCGAAGGCTGCGCCTCTTCAATTGATTCACATTTTCTCCCAACTCCTTCTCCATTTAATTCAGCTCCTACACCCCCTCCACAGCACCGCTGCAGCTCCCTTCAGCTTCTACCCATCTTCTCTGCCCACCAAACTGCTGCCCTCTGCGTGCACGGCACAGAAACCTCAGGCTGCCCGCAGAAGGAAGCGAGGCAGCGCTCTCCCAAGGGAGTTTCACAGAAAGGGAAGCCACCTACACAGCAGTTTCCGTGTGCAGTCCCAACAAGCCCTGCGTGCTACAGAAAAACCAAGTCCTCCTCTACAGAGGAAAACAGGCGGCACCCGTGGCTTCGGCGAGCAAAGCAGCACGCGGCTAACACGACGCGTCCGAGGTCCCAGGGCAAGAAAAACCGAGTCCTCCCCAGACACAACCCTCGTCACAGAATCCTGCTGACCAAAGCAAGCAAATAAAATGTTCCAAAACCGAATCAGAAGATCACACAGATACAAAATGCTGAAGAGTCACTGCCAATAATTGCAGCCTTCCTGAATTGTTTAAAAAAGTGCTTAGGAAACAATTCCCAAAAAGAGCCGGTGCACACCTAACGCCCGTGGCGCTAACACTCAGCAACACCAGCACCCGGGGATCTGATCAGAGAGATCTGTCCCGGTTTGCTGTTTGCACGGCAGGGTGTGGAAGAGAAGAGTTCCAAAGTGGGCGAGATCGTTAATCACAGCACCACAAAGAGCGAAAGATCCAGCGGTGATTTCTAACACAGTCCTGGTTTATGCGAACACATCAGGAGCGACTTCTGATGGGCGACGGGGAAGAGAGGGAAATATTTTGTTTGCACCTCTGCACAATCCTGGAAGCCTGGACCTTGGAGCCCAGCTGCGGTTCCCTGCCGCTATCTCAGCCAAGCACGGCAGGACTGGCCACTCCATCACACGACCTGGCCGCACACAACGCGGTAACACACCTGCGAACAGACACGACCACCAGCCTTATCCTTCCTGCATACAGGCCATTCCTGGTTTTCCCTGGTCAGCGTATGCGTGGGACTTCCCTTCCCGATGGACAGGCAGCAGGCAGAAGGGCTGCAGTCGGACTCAGACCACTGCACTAACAAATCACTTCTTTAAATCATCCAGCTGCACAAGAACAAATACGAAACCCCTTTTTTTTTTTTTTCTAAATAGAAATAATTTCTCTGCCTCCTAACCACATTTGGACAATTTGAAGCTGCTTTAAGCGTTCAGCCACGACACCGTGTCATTTCCTAAACCAAACAGAACACTCACCAGTAATAACTGCTGCAAATGGACTGGGACACTGGCTGCGGCTTCTGTGAAGCAACAACCCGACCCTTTCCCACAACAGATGTATACAAAACCGTCCTAATTCACAGCAGAAGTTTCTCCTTCATACACTCACAGAAGATCACATATACAATCTGGGGCTCCACAGCAGCCTCAGTTTCCCCTCTCGTCAACAAAGATCCAGTCTTTTCACATCGATAGATGAAAATAAAAAGCTTTTTCTGCAGATTTGGCTTTAACACAATTCATCCCTTACTGCTACTGGCAAAACCTACTGAATGCAGCTTGATATTTCAGGCCACAGATTGTTTTGTTGCTTCCTGCCTTTAACTTCACAGCGAAGCAGCAAGAAAAAAAATCCAAATTCCGCAGCCTCTATGCAGAAATGGCCCCTAAATCCTAAGAAACCTCATGGATTCACAGAGCATTTGCAATTTTTGGACTGGCTTTTGCTTATAAGCATCAAGCTGTGTTTATATTAAGTTGATATTATCTGTAGGTGCTCACTGATCTACAAGAAACGCGTTTGCCCATGCTATATGAGAGATGTTCCGAAAACGGAGCGGGCTGCGATCCAGGAGCAGAGACCAGCAGGACTCCCGAACCTGGCTTTCGGCAGATTTCCCGGCCCGGAACGGATCCCAGCCATCGCGTTCGTGAGCAGATCCCGGGCTGCGCGGATGGCAGCACGAAGCCAAGCCTCCCCTCGAAGCCTGGCAAGCCACCACCTCTTTGTAAGCCCCACCATCTGCTTTGGCAAAAGCCAGAAACCGATCTCCCTCTCCTCTGCTGCTTCTCATCCTCCCCACATCCTTCTCATCACCTCAACCCGCCGCTTGCCGCCTTATTCACAGCAGCTTTCCACTGGGGTTTATTTTCCTGCCTCATATTTTCAGGGTTACACAGGGGCACATTCACCCCCTAGGGAGAGAATTTATCTTTAATTCTGTGTCTGCATTTCCTTCTCGATTGCTTTATCACAGGCTGTCACATCTTGCTTCCTGCTCACCTGCAGAAATCGGTGATTTCGCTTGGAGTTTGCGCACATCTCTCACGCCCAGAGGGTTCAGCTCAGTGATCTAAGCAGGAAGTACCAAAGCCTCAGAGCTTGATAAAGTTCACATTTAAATTATAATAAACACAGTAGGCAATTAAGTTTAAGCGATAAAACAACACGTTCCACAGAATTTACTGATGGGGGCGACTTCTAGGACTTTATGGACCAGGATTTCCTCTCTTTGTTAAAAAAAAAGGGCACAAAATTCATGTCCCAGCTCAGACCAGTCCCCAGGTCAACACAAACGCTTCCCAGGTGTTACAGTGAGAATGCAGCTTCCCACAACACACCCACACACACACTCACTTCTTCCAGGAAGTGCTCGTTTCATTCCCAATCCAAAACTAGATCTGAGACAGCTGAAACGCTGCAGAACTGCGCAGGAAAAGCGGGCACCTCAGAAGGGGAGATGGTCCTTTTGAGAACAGGTAGTCCAAACGGTGAGACAAAAAAAGGAACTAAAAATCATGCTGACAAATAGACCTGAAATTACACGGAAGAAGGACCAAGGGAGACTTGCTGGCCCAGTCGAGCATTTATGACCCCGTTCTTGGAGCTTTGTGGGGCGGAGAACAGTTTATCAGCTCCCTTATCAGGCAATATCTTAAATATGTAGCAGCTCCAGCAGGACCAGGAATCAAAATGACCACACAAGAAGGCAGCAGCTGCCAAAAACTGACCACAGACAGGTTCCTCCACCAGAACCGAGGGTAAGGAACCCTTCATTAGAAACCTCCCCATGTTCTAGCACCGGTAAAGGTGAGGTTTCCCACACCACGCATCCCTGCAACTGGAGCAACCTCACCCGTCTTCACAGCGGACGCAGACCCTGCGCCGCTGACTCTGGGCGTCCTCCCCTCTTGCAGGCTGACTGCCCTTTTGCAAAGCGACCGCACGGGGGTCAGAGACGCCTTCCACAGGCGCCCAGCTCAGAAACTGTGTCTGGCTCTTACAAAAGGCACCTGGCCACGCTTGCCAGAAGTTTGCAGCAGGATCCCCTTCTGAGCAAGGATAAAAGCAGCCTCACCCCCTTTTCTAAATACCTCCACATCTCAATGACAAAGCTTTGTAACCTAAATTCTCCCAGATACAGCTTTATCATAGATACAAACTAAATCCCTGCTCCAGATACCTATTCTGTGATTCTGTACCCAGCAGCACTGAAGACATCTCTTGTTTAAGCAGCTTTCCCCTTGACAGCTAGCCACCAGCTGAAGCACCTTAGCCTTCATCAACTTCTTCCATTAATGCTCCCACTTAATCAGCCCTGTGACTTTCTCTGGGCACACATCCAGTCCATATTTACTGGTTTTAATTTAGAAAATGCATTTAATCATCATCAGGGAAATAAATCAAGATACAGGAGTAAGATCTAAGAGAAAAACGCTTTAACTTCAAAGTTATTCCAAAGTTGTTTCCGACCTGTTGCGCACCTTGGGATGCGGTACTCCGAAGGCAGGGCTTGGTGGGTGGACACTGCAGACTCTTTTTTGTCACCCCTACCCTTCCACCCTCCTCCCACAGCATCAGGTCCCTTTAATTTGCCAATCCCTGACTTTCCATGAAGCGGTAAGCAGACAAAATGTCATATTCCCTGTTTCCAAACCCTTTTAATTATTTAAAAGGAGCACAGAAAGACAACGCCAGCTATAATTAAATACCACGCCTGCTGCGGGGTACTCACTGCAACGTCCTCCCTGCCCCCAGGAAGCAGGGAAACCACAGGCAAAGGTGCTCCGGAGGAATCGCGCGCCTCGAGAGACGAGCAAAGAAGTCAGCGATGGGGCTCGGCACCAGGGGCAAGAGCTGATTTCACACTTTGCAGAGTGGGAACAGACCACAACAGAGACAGGCTGACACACACGCCGGAGAATTATCCACATTTCTTCTCTGAAGCACTAAGGCCACTTTGAAACTCAGTCTGCCTATTCTGTTTCTGGAAGCTCAATCCCTAACAGCCCATGTTTTGCTGCTGGAGGGGGACGCAAAGGAGTACGTTCGCTACCGTAATAAACCTTTCGGCGCAGCTTGGACATCTCACAGCCACACCAGGATGCTACACAATCGCTCAGATCAAGCCCACGCTACAGAAAACAGCAATTTTGAACACTGTCCAGCCTGTCCCAGCTGCTCCCCAAACAATCGTCCCACTCTCCTCGCAGGTAAATCCAGCAGCTGTCTCTCCTAAAGCCTCATCACTATAAAACCAGCACAAGTCTTCTCAGGTGGAGTCACTTAACCCAAAGTAAAAGTTTGGAATGCTGAGATGGAGCAAGACTGCAGCCCCTGCTCGCGGTACAGAGGTCAGGATCCACACAGGTCTGCAGTCACACTCACGGGGAGCATCCGTGAGGGCCGCGCACGCAAACTCCTGTAAACCCAGGGATGCCGCTGCAGATTGCGCACAGCAGGTTAACGACGCGCTGCCACGACTCCCAACACGCTGGCAACACCAACACATTTCCAGAGCAAGAACCACCATCACCAATGTGCCAAAAGGCTGAGCGTAACTCAGCAGCAGGGAGAAAAAGGTTCAGGGATTGGGAAGTTTGGTGGGAGGAAGGGATCATTACAGTGCCAACTGACAGACGTTTGAGAGAGCTGAGTTAATGAAGACTAATAAGAAGCTCTGAACAACAGCTCTGACATCCACCATCCTTCAGATACGCACCTACGCACAGAACCACCTCTACCTGTGAAAAATCACACTAACCCACCAGACCTCAGACAGCCTGCCCACTCCGCAAATCAGCCGGTGCTACAAGCAACTGTCTTACCGGGAAAAAAGGTCGCTGTCACCACCATGGAAAGCACGGAAAGCGCGGCGGAGCTGCTGGAACAAGAGGCTGATAACACTCGTGGTGTGTATTTAACTCCACCGACCCTCTCCACGTTATCTAAACACCCTGCAAGCGCATCCACCTTCTAACGCAGACCCGCCTGAAGCCGTCAGAGCAATTCCGCGCTCAGAACAAGGGCTCAGGCAGTTTAATAAATTAAAAGAGAAGAATAAAGTTCGACCTGAGAGCAGATTTACATTTCAGAGGAACAAACGTACGCAGCAGGCAAGCACAAGCTCTCCATGCCAGCGGGTCTCTGCCGTTCAGCTCAATACGCAACAGCAGAGTTCTGATAAGGTTACAGCAAGTGAAAAAATTGATCAAATTTGGCCATAAACGGGCAAGTCACATCCCTCTAAAGAGTCCGGTCGCGCAGTGACAGCGTCACGCAGCGCTGGACTCAAATCTCCTCCCTCTGTCCCAGTATAAACCAGCTGCTCAGGGAACTGGAACAGCAGCACTTCCAGCAGAGAAGCTGAAACAGCAAAAAGATGCAACTCAAAAAATGCACCAGCAAGTGGTTTCCTTGGGAGATGTCGAAAAAAAGGGGAGGAGAAAAAACAAACACAGATCTAAGAGCTTCAGAAGAGAACAAACCCCACAGCACGGTACTTTAAACACTAAAGCAAACGACTGTGCCCCCCATCGGCTCGCGCAGCCCCCGCACAGCCGAGCCCCACGGAGACCCGCAGCGGAGGAGCGTTATCGCAAGCCATGACAATTAGCGACGAAGGGCAAGCGTGCGCGGAGCGGGAGCAGGGAGAGGACGCCTTCCGGAACACACGGCTGCACGTCTGCCCCAGTAAATTCATCCAGCAGCTCCGCTCGCTGTGGGAATCGTCACAGACACTGGCTCTGCTCCTCAAAACGCAGCACATGTTCCCAGTTACACCAGTCTGCGGCTACCAACGGCAACCAGCAGCATCCACAACCCTGCAGCAGTCCGAGCCCTGGGGGACACGGCAGCACTTGGCCCTGGAAGCGCCCGCTCCAGACAGACCCCTCTCCTTTCCCGCTCCTCGCTTCAGGGTACGCGAGCCCGAGGGGCTCCTCCGGCAGCCTCCTCGCACCCCCGGTCCCACGGGCAGCACCTCAGGGCTCCGCCAGCCCACCCTCGCGCACCCTGCGTGCCCCACATCCACCGCAGCCCACCGTACCGTCTCATCCCGTCCCCCTGGCTCCCAGTTCCCACCCAACGTGCCTCCTCCTTCGGCCCGCGCTCCCCAGACCCCCACGGGAGCGGCTGCCTCAGCCCCCCACGCTCGCAGCGCCGCAGCCCACAGCGTGTCCCCCAGGGCTCCCCAGCCCACACGGCCGGGCCCCAGGGACCCCCAACATCCGCTCACCCCGCCACATCCCAA
>JAAGAY010137759.1:0-25352 GCA_011801015.1 Ardeotis arabs | reverse complement strand
CCCTAAACTTTCTGTCTATAATAAGGCAATTAATTCTTTTGATATTTTGTTTTTCACAAGACCATTATGACTGGAACTGCTTTTCTTGTGACTCATGAGAATGGCAATTGGTGACCCACTAACATTGCTGCCCACAAGGGTTTGTAATTTTAGAAGTAATCACTTTGTGGCTGATGTAAATTTTGTAATAAGAAATACTAGATTTATGACTGCAGGATTTCTCACAGACTGTTTTATTGCTTAGAGGAATTGCTTTCTCTGTTGGGAAAATCCATCATTAGATGTCTGCCTGGAATGTTTTGTGGACCGTTTATGCTTGGAGAATGTTAATGTAACCATTGAAACAATAATGATGATTTGAGATAGTATAATTGTTCCCCTTTCCTTCACTCCCAGACACAGAACGATCTGCCAGTCAAGTTAGGTGTAGGTTCTTAAGGGGACTTTACAGCCAGAACGTGAGCAAGTGCAATGTCTGGTCGTTGGGTTCTCACCCTGCCTTGCAGGTTTAGTCCGCTTTCCTGAGACAGGCAATGGATTTCTGGACACGGCAGCTGAAAAGAGTTGTTTGGAAGAGTGCAAGATACACCACTGCTGTCACGCTGATGGTAACAACTGATTTTGAGGAAAGCCTTTACTGCTGCATTTTTGTGTGGAACCTGTCTAGGTAAAAATACTTGCCTGCCTGTGAGACTGATGTCCTCAGGCAAGGTGTTGGGGGGAGAAACTCTGTTTGCAGTTCCTAATGAAGCTCAGACCTCAAAGATGTGAATTTCTCAGACCTGCTCATTGAAGTGTTTCTGTGCATGCCTGCTGGATGTGGAAATTTTGGGGCCTACCTAGCTTTTGTGATGAAAATCTGAGCATCTCCAGGGTTAGTTGATGTGGGTTTTGATGATTACAGTTCTGATTTGAAATATAAAATATGGGTACCTAATTCCTAAATCTATTGTGGATCTGTGGCCAGAGTTTACCGTGGGCATGTGCTCTCCAGTGATATTTATTTATTTATTTATTTATTTTTAAGCAGCTCTGGCCACCGTGGCTCTACTGGCAATGGGCATTGCCCATGGATGCTGCAGGTCCTCAGGCTGACTCTGAGCAAGTGCTGAGTCAGCATGATGGAAGGATACTCGGTTTATTCAGCTCTTTCTGTTACTGCTGTGTAATGATGAACTAGTTTGGCCTGGAAACATGACAATAGCTGCATGTTATTGCAACTAAAGAAGTTGCTGTTATGTACAGTTTTATTTTCTGTTTATTTGCTCTTTCATTGAGAGCAGAGTATGTGCATGCTTTTGTGTTTAAGTCAAGATAACTGCTAAGCTTTCTATTTAGTATAATTTGGCAGCTCTATGCTAATAGCACATCTCCAATAGAGAAACTGCTTCTGTCGGCAAGGTCTTTCCTTTGTGGGTTTATGTCTATAAAAAGAAACATAACAAGAGAATGATCTTAGAAATATTGTGCTTTGAAGCACCACCATGTAACCTCTAGTGCCTGAATTTGTCAAAGATATTTTTCCTACAGGTACTTTAGAGGTGCTGCAGGCAGCTGATTCATGGAGCACTGACACAGGGTAGAGTGGGAGGTGGGCACCCTTCCTTGTCCAAGGCACTCATCCAGTCCTTTTGTGTCCTGCTATATCTTGTTTTGGCCCAATACCTGCTCTTAAGGACCTGACTGAAGCCGTTGTGTCACTTTACTGCTTTCATGAAGCTGCACTGTTGTGTGGATTAGCATTTCTTTTCATTTCCTACTTTCTGTGTGCAATGGGTGTACTCTGAGTGGAAACATATGCTACTGGAGAATCACTTGTGATGTACTGGAGTTTAAAATCTTTGTCTGATTTGACATATTTTTGCTTTTCAATGTAATTAATTTCTGCACTACTGATCATCTTTTTTGAAACAGCACATTTGTGCATGGCTCAAGTTCATTTCTGGAAACTAGTTTCAATAACTTTCATTTATTTAAACAATTAAAATAATTTTAAATGCAGAGAACAGTACCACTCTCACTTTCTATTCAAATTCCTGCTCTAACCATTGAAATAGGCTTGAAATAAAGTACCTTGGGTTCTGTTTGACCTGATTCAATGTAACTGTTAAAAAGTCGAATTACTGAAAAGATAGATGCATTCCGTATTTGGCTCAGGCTATTGAAATGGGAATGGGATGAGTTTGCCACAGCTATTAATATATTATTAATCCGGGATATATTATATATTGCTTTTAAGTCTTATCTGAAGGACTAGATATCCTTTTGTAACATGTTCTTTTGCTTTTTCTATACGCTGACATTTTGTAGTTGAGCCATTTCTCAATATGTGAAGTCTAAATGGCTCTTATTCGGTCAAGTACCATGTTATTGAATGTGTTACAAAGAGACTATACCCTCTGCACATTAAGTTTGAGTCTGGTGCTTATTACAAAATCCAGACTTTTCAGATGCTAAATATGCGCTATATCTTGCGAGCTAAAAATGGTAGGCTCCTGACAGTTTTGGGCTGCTGAGGCTAAATGACTCTTATGTCCATCCTTCTCTCTTTTGTCCATATGGTTTCTGTGTTAGTCCCTAGTTCTTTGTGGTGTTAAATATTGCTGTGGATCCAGATGGCTAGAAAGCGGTAATGCCATTACTGCTATACTCTCTATTTTCTGAATCAGAGCTCCTGTTATTTTGACTTTGCCTATAAAATATTACTGTAGAAATAATAGTTCTTAACATGTTGATAGCTTATTTTGTGTCTTTGATTTGCTGTAAAAGATTTCATCACTTATATTTAAGTTGTTAGTATATGTGCTATAACCTCAGGTTGCTTAAGATTACTTCGACCTTTCTTTTTCTGCAGGTGGGTTTTCAGATGCACAAAGGGCAGTTCGTAAATCACCTACACAAACTGTCGTTTCTGAGATCTTGCTTCGATGTAAGCATGTAGTTCAAGAATTTTTTTGTTCATTTCTCCTCTTCTGTTGAGAATCTTGTAAGACAGCTGCACCAAAACCAAAGAATTAAACCCTGTTTTCTGAATGTTTTCTCTCTTTGTCTTCTAAAATTAATTAATTTAAAAAAAAATTATTGTGACTGGGTTATAAATTAGTGTCAACAGCATGTTGATGAGAACTTTATTTCCATGATCTGTCACATGGAGATAATTAAAAGAAAAAAATGTCCACTCCTTTTCTGAATTCAGTTTAGCATCACACTGGCGACAGAGGTACAGTCTAGTCCTTCACTCTGTCCAGTGTTCAGCTTCCCATTTGTCAAGACTAATAATAATCACAGAGCTCACTTACAGAGGGAGGGAAGGTATTGATTGTCATTAAAATGTTGGATTGTGTCTTAAGAAGTCTAGATTTTGTTCCTCACTGTCATGGCACCTCACTGACTTTGAATGAATAAAATTATTTCTAGGCCAGATTTGGGGCATGATGGTGTAACAGAGCCCTTTCTGTGATTCTATGATGTATGGAGGGGGAGAACCAAACAACCTGTTTTATGACCTCAGTATTTGGCATCAGTGCAACTGAAATTATTTGACGACCCTTCTCCCCAGTATAATCTTTGCATCCCTTCTTAGAACTTGCAAATTCCAGCTCTTCCTTGTGCAGGCAGCAG
This sequence comes from Ardeotis arabs, assembly GCA_011801015.1. Lineage (NCBI taxonomy): Eukaryota > Metazoa > Chordata > Aves > Otidiformes > Otididae > Ardeotis > Ardeotis arabs. The sequence goes on along the minus strand of JAAGAY010137759.1, from coordinate 21,731 downwards.
GTAAGGCCACACCGTTGCACTTATCACATTTCCTTTTTTAATGATTAGTATGTAATAGGTAGAGAGAAACATGTTATGTTATTAAACATACATGTGCTGCTTTATTTGGAAACTGGTGGAATTTTTTTTTTAAAAAAACAAACAAACAACCCACAAACAAACATTTGGTCACTCTTTTGCTTTCTGTCTGCAGACAAAGAGAGTATTTCAGCCACATGCCCATGTTTTTGTGAGGACTGTAGAGCAGACTTGGGTGATGGAGATCAGGACTCTTGGTCTAAGCTAAGTCATCTTTTCTTCTTTTGAAATGGTATGCAGCTGAAAAGGAGCTGTATATACCTATTAGTTAAGATGCTTTCAGTAATTTTCATGATTAAAACACATACTTATTTTGCTATCAACCTACTTGCCCTTTGCTAGTGCTCATTTGGCCAATATGGATTCTTTTTTTTTTTTTGTTAATTACTGTAGCTGCCCAGCAAGAGAGCAGAGTAATGTGGAGATGGTGGGGCAAGAAGTGAGACGTGAATTTGCAGGTCTGGTCTGAAGAAGTTATGTTTCTTGATACACGGGGGCTGATGTTTCTTGTCCCTTTTCCAGCTTGCTTGTATTTGCCTCCTCTGCCACACTCTCCAGAGCCTTAAGAAGAAGGCTGGACAGCAGAGATCTTTAGCATCACAGGCACATTTCTCAAAGGCAGCAGTTGAAATGATCTGACACTGACTCTGTTTAAGGCTAAACTGTGCGTTTTTATCCTTAGCTGAAAAGGATCATTAGATTATGCCCCATGTTCATATGAAATCGATAGTAACATGTGCAATGAGCCTGTCCTCTCTTTTATGACATTACGAACTCAAGTATAGGGCAAGATATGAAGCAGAGCACATACTTCTTTGAGCTGGGAGACATGCACCATAAATCAGGATATGTGTGCATAATTACAAGATATCAGAACAAGTCCCAAGGGTATTTTAAGCATTGTAAAATGTTAGATAGACCTGTTTTCCTACAGAACATTATCCTTTTCACTTCTCTACTCCTAGGTACCAGACAGTCTTGTTGGCCAGATTACTTGACGTGGTAGCAGTGTGATAAATTGCAACTGTAAGACTCTACTGTGCTTAATTGCACAATCAGAGTTTAAAACTTCTTCTGATTCAATTGTGCAAAGTCTCTGAACTAATTGTCCGAAAATGTCTTCAGGGTTGAGCACTTTCTTAGCTAATATTTGGATGTGAAAATCAAAGGCTTGGTTTTTCTACTGGTGTGCAATATTTTGGGCAGGTAACTTGAACTGGGTGAATGGGTAGCTTTGGGAAATAGAATAATACCATTGCTGTGCTTGAGTATCTATATTTTCAGAAGTGTTTGGCCATTAGAAATTTAGTTTGTATACATGAAGCATTTGGAAGGATTTGATAGGAGAGAGGAAGGATCTGTTTTGAGTTTAAATACTAAATTTTGTCTTTTTGCTACTGTAGGCCTGAATATGAATTTGATCATAATAATACCTCATATGTTTTTTGAGGCTGTTTTCTTCTTTTTTCTCTGTTCCAGGATAGCCTTTGCGCCCGTGCATTTTGGGGACACATCAGCATTCTCCATGCTCCTTCTCCCTGTGTCTCTACCGAGTGTTAGCCGTACCTTCTTGGCTACATGGTTCAGGATTGGCTTGATGAAAGCCATCAGCGACTGCCCAGTGCTCAGGTTCAATGAGTGACATGGTCTGTTTGACACAGGCAGTGTCTTGGGTAGAGTTCTCATTCTGATGCCTGTAAAACAACAAAAAACTCAAACAAACAAAAGAGTGAGATGAATAGCAATGTTCTGTCTGTTTGTATCCTCCACCTGGGCTGCTGCTGTCTGAGGTGTCAGGAAGGAGGAGGATGGAAAACAAACAACCACTAAAATGAAAAAGGGTTAAAAGTATCTCAATGGTAAGAAAGGTTGTGCTTTTTTTTAATGTAATGGAAGCTACTGTGCAGCCTGAGAGTGTGTATTCCCCACTGCAGCAGGATACAGGCTTAGGTGTGTATTTAGAGCTTGTACATTATTATTGTTCCTAAGAGCGGATTTTAAACCTACAGTTGAGTCAGCATTGATACTTCGCATCAAAATAGAAGGAAGTTAATTTATATTTTTTTCCTGCATTACCTGTAACTAAATTTTTAACTCTACCCCCAGTGTAATGAATCTAGATTCAGTTCTCCCTGGGTTGTTTAACTGTTAATTTAACAGTCCTGTGCCACACCCTGTGCTATCCTATATTTGTACAAAGCCAGGACAGAATTCTTACAAGACCTTAAAAGCAGTTATCCCATGTAATTTTGTAAGAGGCTAACACACTTGCTTGAGCTCTCCTGTGTGTCATTCCTGATCCAGTAAAAATAAGTGCCTTGGAGGGCAGGATGCCTTCAAATAGGTGCAGCCGGTGCAGTGGTAAGAGGGGATGGGAGAGTGGGAGAACAGACGCATCGAGCTGTCTTCTCTCTCCTTGGCAGTGATAGGAGAGGGGCATGTGAGATAACAGGTATGAGAGATCTTATTTCATTCCCCTCACAGAAGAGGGTCTATACGAAAAAATGCTTGCTTGCTCTTGCAATGAAACTCTCCACTGCTACTGCAACACCTGTGATCTTCTCAATGAGTTTCTGAATATGAATTACTTGTCAACCTTTTTTTGTCATCCTTTTTTTCTGAACGTGCAAATATTCTTTTAATGTGTTTCTAAGGTTCAAAAGGAAAGGCCTCTGCACTGATTTAATTATCTGAAAACCTTTTACTCTGATATACTTCTACCTTTTGTGAAGCAACTAGCTGTCAGTTTGCTTGATTTAGCCAATTTACTCATATCAATTAATTGGATAATGAGCCACAGGCAAGCTTTAGGTATGTCACAGCTTCTATCCTCATTTAATCACTTACTGTAAGAGAAAATAGAATATAAAATTTCACTAAATGTTCCGAAAACATATGTCTATTTTAATAAATTGAAATTGTCACAGCTGTATTTCTCCTCTGTGTTCTATATATAATCCTCAAATCAGTTTTTACATTGTTCTTCATTTCCTATTTGAACAGTGTAAGGACTTTCTCATGTCTTAAAATGGTAAGACCACTCATGATGCCTGAATATTTGCACTTATTGCTTAAATTGTGTAGCTTGCACCAGTAGTTCTGTGGGTCTTTATTTGGTAGATGTTTTAAAGTTTAATAATGAAGCTAGTTTGCTGTCATCTTAGTTCTTGATTTAATAAATGAGAGAAGTCAAATTAATGATATTCTGTTTACTGTTAGGGATGGCTCGGTGATTTCTTTTTTTGTGGCTTGGTAAACGGTTTGTAACATGGCGTAAAATATTTTGAAATAAATAGTGCTACACCAGCTAATGGGAACATTACGCAATATGTGTTCCTAAAACAGACCTTATCCACCACTTAAAAATAAATGCAAAGAAAACACTTTGCAAAGATATTAAACATTTAACAGCTTTAAAAGTATATTTTTAATAATGACTGTTTCATTCCCCTAACCAAATAGGTTTGGAGATTAATTTTTGGAAAATGTTAATTTTTATGCAATGGTAATATTCCTCTTCAGATTTTCACATACACTGATAATAACATCAAAACACCTTTAAAATTCACCTTATGAAGCATTTAGGGAAATTTTTAATTAAATCTTGTAGTTTTACTATCAGTTAAATTACTATTTGATTTGTATCTGCCTTTTACTTTTATGCTCTCACCTAGGCATATCACCCAGTTCAGTAATACTAGGCCCTACTGATTTTGACAAGAGGGTACAGCTTTCAGTGGCAGTCCAGGGTTTCTGGACTTTTCACAGCGTGGATGAACTTCCAGGGTTCCTGGAGTGCGAGTTCTTTGCATCTTAGAGATATCTGTGAGCAGATGATCTCAAAATGTATTTGTCACATTATATATAGTGATTAAATATCTAGGAGCTTAAAATATACTTGCTGTGCAGAAGTTCTGGGTCTATGACTTTTGAGTCTGTCCACATGAACAGACTCGATGTTTTTAATATACAGTTCAAATGCATGCCTAGAGTAATTAAACACATACATCTAAAGAAGTTCAGTTTTTTGTGGTGTTTTTTTTTTTTTTTTTTTTCAGATTTATATTACTGTTACTCATTTCAAAGCATGTAAGTCATACATGTTCTTATCAGGAAAAAAGTATAGCAGTGAGAAATTTTACATTAGTCCTAAACTAGACCTTGAAAATTAAGGGTGAGGGTTTTAAAGTTTTAATATGTATTTCCCAACAATCAGTAATTCCTCCTTTGAGGAGATTAATGAAACTCTTTAAAGCTGCATTTCGTGATGGCCTGCAGCATATTATGGAGGGCTCATTATCTTGCCAAAGCTTGTAAAATACAGACCCTGCAGGAGAGATGTTGTTAGTCAGTGAGTTAATATGGAGTTAGTCTTTTCGTATGATGCTAGGAGGAAAAATGCTATGGTAGATACCAATGGAGATGAACATGCAGGATCCTGTGAGACTCCGCCCGTCGTACTGGTTCTAAATTTGTTTTGGACAAATTAGATTTGTTGCTCTTAGTTTTCCTTCCGAAAACTCTCTTGTGACTTTGTTGTCAGCTGAAGTGTTTACTGACTGAGAAGTACTTGCATTTTAGTGATGGATATGGTGATCCTGGTAAACACTTTGGGGCCTTCATGATGCAATATGCTGTGTAAGTGTTTGCGTCATTTTATGATGGGCAGAAGCTTATTTAAATAGAAAGTAAAACAAAAAGCCCACATTTTCAGCAGGCATTAGTTTCATTAAAGCTAGTAAGAAGATAAGAGTTAAATAATTTGTGAGTATTTACAAACGTCTTAAAGTAGAAAAGTAACACTGAATACAATGCTGTTATTGTAGAGAGAAGTGCTAGCATTGTTATTATTTTTAATTACTTCCAAACTGGGCCCTTAATCACTGATGGAGTAAGCAATTTCAGATGCCAAACATGATATCCTCAGTGCTGGCAGGTACTGAACGCCCTCGATTGTTAAGGGCCGTGGCCATACTCAGGATGCTCTAGAGGCAGCCAACAAATTGTAGGTTGAAGGGTACCGTGGCCACTTCTTTAGGAAGAGGGGAGACAAGCAGGAAGTTTTTGCTAGGTTGTTAAAAAAATAGAACAATCTGGATGATAAAAGTTGGATGTGATGATACAGCTCCTGGACAAACATCCATCACTGCAGAAAGATAGGTACTAAGGAATATGTCTGCAGCTCTTTGGATTTTATCCTAATATGAAGAAAAAAAAAAAAAAAAAAAAAAAAAGAGGCAAACTCCCAAGTTCAGTAACTGTTTCTTTTCATTAAAAAAGATAGGAGCATGTTATGAAGATCCGGAAGCGGTAATAACGGAGGGCTGCATCTGAGAGGCACTGATGTTGGAAGCGCACTGCCGAATGTGCTGGAGACCTGTGTCCCTCGGAAATTCCATCAGTGCTTATCTTGTCTGCTGGTGGGGAGGCAGTGCTTGGGTGTCTCCTTCTGTGTAGGAGACAGATTGCAGAAGCATCTTGTCTAAGAGTTCAGGGGGAGGATCCCAATTTGAAACCCCTCCGACTGCCCAGAGGGCTGCTCAGCTCTCTAGGCATTAAGACAGACAGGCAAGTTAGGAGTATTGAACAGCAAATTAGGGGGGATAGCAGATACTGGAACTTTTTTTAGTGGTGAAAAAAAGGATTTCTGCAAGACCCTGGTCCTGGTTTTCACTCTTTCTAGTGCATACTTTTCTGTATTTTGAATAAGAAGCTGGGCAGTCCCTTGGCCACATCCACCCTGGGCAGGGAGCCCTACTTGCCTGTGTACAGGGCACACCTTACCCTCCCTTCTGGCTGGGCATGTCTGCATAGAAATGGTTCCTGTTGCGCCCAGTATGTTAAAAATTAAAATATTTTCAGCTTTTTAAAGTTACTGATCATGACTTCAGGCAATGAGAAATATTGCTTGGTGGGGTGCACGAGAGTTGTGTAGTGCTGCTGATATGATGATGAAATGTCTGCTTTGGAAGTTTAAAATTACTGGAAAAATGACCCAGCGATAGCAGGCAAACTCACAAATTTGGCAGATTTAAGGCAAACACAAAGCAAATATATTTTATAGGGTTTTTTTATGCAATAGATTAAACGGTAGAGTTTGCTGCCATGTGTTACTTGGGAAGATAAAAATATAAACAGATTGCAAAGATATTAGATAAGTTAATGGAAGATTTGTTGACTGATGGCTATTAAAAATGACAGTTGACAATGCAGCTATCATCTCAGGAAATCCGTAAATCACTGTTTGCTCAAATTGGGAGAAATAAGCCAGAGGAAGGCTTGTGCTCCGTGCTTCTCTCCTGGTCCCTGGACCTCTGTTACTGATGACCACAGAAGCAGGGCACAATGTTGGCCTTGCCCTGGAGCCAATATTGTATATCTGCTCCTATGTCCAAAGACTGTTTGCAGGATCAAATGTAGAAGTGAGAATTTATTATTTTCTAGTTTATATTTCAGCTGCGAGCCTTGCAGTCAGTGCTAATGTTAAACCAAGCTAGGTGTGTGCTGGTGGTCCTGCTTGTTTTCAGGCACCCTGGATATGGTCCCCCTTCAGTCAGGGTAAATTACATCAGTCTGCAGTCCTAAAAGTAGCCTCTGCAGCCGAGACACGTACAGAGAGAGTTATGGCTAGCAAAAACTTAGGAGAGCACTCTGCTGTATAAATTTTCACTACCCTCAAGTATAAGTTACTTCAGACACATAGTAATATCCATAATTAAAATGCTCCCTTGAAGTAAATAATTAAATGAGGATTACAATTATGACACAGGTGACAGACTTACCTTAAGTAGGACAATTAAACTGTAAATTAAAATTAAACTTCTCAATGAAATTAAGATATTATGTAAGGTAATTATCTAAGAGTAATAGGTCTGTGTACTGCGTCAATAAATCCTTTCAGAGATCTGTAGAAAACAGATTTTCTACCCTATTGTTTTGTGTCTGCATTTTTAAAAAACATTTCCTAATCCAAATGGGAAGACAAACCTAAACTACATTTTTAATCTTCTTTGGCAAAATTTATATTTTATGGAAGAAGTTTGGTTTAAGTAACATTTTCCCTTAGCAAATTAGCAGAGATATTGAATACTGTGGGAGTGTTTGCTGCTGGAGAGATGCTTGTATGCCTGAGCAGGGCTTGGTTATGGACTTGTTCATTGTTAGAAAGAGAAAGTGCTGTCTTTACAGCTTCTCACTTGCTGTGTGAGCAATAAACAGATCTTGTTATTGGCACCTTTGTGCAGACACAAAGATTATTTAGTACCACATTACTTGATTCATTATTTAACATATTTTACGTTTGAGTTTTTCAAGTTGTTCTTGTAAGAGTTAAAAGACAAGCTTTATTTTAAAAGAATAAATTTATTCTCCAGGCAAGAAGTGACCCTAGATCTTGGCAGTCCCTAAATCAAGGAGTTATGACCTATGTAAAATGTTCTCTATGTGGTAGAAATATAATTTTTTTTTCTCCCCTGTGTTTTTGATTTTATTATTTTTTTTTTCCCTAAGCAGATCAATGCTGTAGAAAATACTAGTAGCAAATAAAACTTTGGGGAAAAAAAAAAGGTGTTCTAGTCCAAATTCAAACGACCCTTTCTGAACAAAATGCACTGATTTTTAGGGGAAAAAAAAAGTTTATCTTCCATGAAAACTGTGTTTGAAAAACACTGTAAATTAATGCTTCACTTAAAAATTAGAAAAATAGGATTGTTGTATCAAAACAGTGAATAGAATGAAGTATAAGTTAACTTCATCTAAGTTAATTTCATAAAATAAATTTCGGGAGGTCTATATGTAGACTTAGGAGCTCTGAGCATGAACTTCAGGGCCTCTTCTGGAGTTACAGAAGTTTGACTTTACCCAAGGGAGCAAGGCAGCATGTGTTACAGGGGGCATTTAGGGCTACTCTTGTATGTTAATGGCAAAGTTTCACAAATCCTTACTTGGATCAATAGTCCTTTCTTATGTAACTAGCCTGACTTAGTTAATTCAGTTATTTTTGTGAGTAAGAATGTTTTGAACGTGTAAAGGACCTACACACTTAGGTCCTCAATAGATTACTGGCATGTAACCTCACTATTCATGGTCATCACAAAGGATGGCTGAGCTGGGCAGTGCCTTTTTGGGAACGGCATGCTGCTGTGGCTTGCTGGTATCGCAGCAGCTTTGCTGTTGTTGTTTAGTACAAATGTAGAGCTGCTTAGATAATTTTTTATGATATGTTACACTTGCATGGTATGCTTTCTATTTAAAGTTTTATCAAAGTAAATAATCAGAAATTCTGAAATTATTAAAACTAGATTCTGATTAGGGCAATTTTATATCCTTTGATAATCAGACAACTTGAATTACGCCAGCCTGCTAAATCAGAGCATCAAAACATCACAAAATATTTTTCATATTTTACTAGGTCTTTTTATGCTGCATTTTTAATCTCCAATTCTAATATTACATTTTACTCAGTTTATTAAGAAAGCAAACAAGGCTAATTTTGACAGCTTTGTTGCTCTAAATTCAGAGAAAAGAGAACAGTTCTTTTTTTTCATCTTTTGAATATATGATCTTAAAGCCTGGAACAACTTAAATTTCTTTTTAAGATACTGTACTCCATTTAGTAAAATATTTAGTGCTATTATAATAGTGTAAACCATTAGACTGCAATTACAGTAACACAGCACACAGGCTAATAGTTCTGTTGGAACACAACAGTGATGCATGATTGCCCCATTAGGATCGGAAGTCTTGAAGCACTGAGGATATTAAAAAAAAATGAATCACTGTTACAGTCTTGATTTTGTTAGATTGCAATAAAAATCTTATTTAGGGATAGAAATACTCCTGTGTCAACATCTGAAATAAGTATTTAAAAAATTATAGTAAAGATTCTTTGGATTATGATGATAAGGTCTTTTACCTTACTGCAGCTGGAAATCCAGAACTTCATTTGTACTTTCCAGAAAGTATTATTCAGGCACGTTGTACTGAGGCATATTTTCAGGACTTAAATGGGACTGGTTTTACAGGTATTTATGAGAGCAGAGTATTAAAGGTTGCAAAAAATTTTAAGTCATAGTACTGTCTAAAGCTTCCATTTCAAAAATACCAAATGTATACTCCACATATTCACATAATTTCAAAGACAAATATAGATAAAGGATAGGAAGAAATATTTTATTTTTTTGCTACCTTGTTTAGCTTTTAAAGCGTTTAATAAGACAGCTTATATACACAGTCAGGTTTCACAGCAAAAGGGGAATAAGAAGCATTTTGAAAATAAAAAGGAGACTGTAAAATTTAAAAAATGGGATCAGGCACTTAGGAGCTGCATTAACACTGGTAATAACATCTAGCTAGTAAAAAAGAAAACTGATTTAATTTTAAATTGCTGACGTTCCTTTACATTTCTGCATGTGGGTGTCGGTAGCATATCTGCCTGTGCTTAATACAATCAGAGAAGAGACTGTGAAATGACTGAACTAGGCACCGCTGAGCTAATTGCTAGGGACTAAAAACTGCAAGTATTTGAAGATAATTCTCCAGCAATCCATATACTGAAAAATAAAGCAGAAAAAAATAATCACTCTCAGCTGACAAATTCATTTGAGAAACTCATTGAAAAGTTTTGAAAGAATTTCTGAGAGTGGAAAGAATGGCTGAGTTCTGCCTACGGTGACACATGAATCATCCTGGGCTTACGCTGGTTTTGCGGGGATGAATACACAGCTACCTGGGTGACCGGCTGGTGCTGAGCCGCCCTCTCAGCACCTGTGCTGCAGGAACCCACTTGTTGCAGCAGGGTTTGGAAAGACATAAGCAGAGATCAGAAGGAATGTGAAGTGAGAAAGATGGACAGACTGAAAGAGTAAAGAGAGAGCAGGAAAAAGAGAATGCCTGCGATACAGGCAGAAACGGTGATGTTCCTCACCTATGTGATTCCTTGTTGTGAATGGTGGATGAAAAAAATGCTTAGACTTTTGGCAGTTATTAGCTATAGTTACAGTGTTGCCTGTGGTAGGTGGTTGCTCTTGTTTCTCTTAGTTTGATTGACTCGTCTTTCACATTCAAAAGTAGTTTAGGTCAGTGAAAATAAATTTTAAACTTGGGCTGATTAAACATTGTTTAACTTGCATTCTCTGAAATGTGTAAAACACAGAATATGTCAACTGCCTACATCTGCAATTAACCTCACACTTTAGTTTATGATAAAATTGTGGTTTTTATTAATACTGAATAGGGATTTAAAAATGTGTGGGCATTACTATTGAAACACTGTTAGTGAGAAAGGGGTGCATTTTAATGCAGAATTAACAAATATAACTCAAGGGTAGGAGGTATTGCTTTTGAGAGATGATGTATTTTAAATAGGGCACTTGAAAATAACACATTAAAATGTCTTTAATGTTATAAATTCACTTAATTGTGTCAGTTAGCTTGATAGCATGTGTTAGAAGTTAGTCTGTACGAGCTATGGTACAAAAGTGACCTGGACCCTTTTTAAGGGTCCTCTGGCGTGAAGGGATCTTTGAAGCAATGCAGAAATGAATGCAAACCTCTGACATCCAAGGTGACATCACAATCCTTGGATTTGGACCAGCTGCTGGCAACATCCACCAAGCACCTGTGGGCTTGGAACTCTGCTGACTGCTGTAGAGGACAACCCTAATCTACTCCAGTAATACCAGTTTCTTAATGCCTGCAGGCTGCAGGATTCTTGATTCTGATTCTGAAGATCATGCAAGGCCAGGAAAAAAAAAAGTAATTGGAAATATGGGAATGGCAGTATTGAAGGAATGTACTTCAAAACTGGAAAAGGTTCAGTCTCTTCCTCCACAAATTCTATTTAAAGAATCCCAGGCAAAGTACATCAGTGTACACAACACACAAACTTGTGATGATTTTTCTATATTTTAAAGACAAGTTGAATGTTATTTTCCCCCTTATTTGGGATGCTTTCTAACAGGACTTAGGTGGCCTTGTGCAATTGTCTGTTACCTAGATAATCTGGAAGAAGCGCTATATAAAATGAAACAAGTTGTGTGTTAGCAAGTGAATGTAAAAGATTCTGGTCCAGCCTTTTAGGCTAAATCTGATTCCTCTTCTGTACTGTATAGAAGCTCTATAACATCATTGTTTTAAGCGAAGCTTGGCGTGAATCTGTACTTTGGCAAGTGGCTCTAGCTGTCTGTGTCTTGGCTTTGGCTGCATCCTCTGGCTGTTGTCCACAGTGGCTGTTCTGGGTTTGAAGCTCTTTTCTTAACTGACCTGTTACATTTTCCTGTTTGAGATGAATTCTGGCTTTCAATCTCAACCTTTTGTGGCACTTTTGCCGAATTTTTTGGCCCGATTTTCTAGAGAAATGAGGTGGATATGGCCACGCTGGTGTCTACAGGGCATTCACTAACTGTTGAATGTGTTCCTGCATTTCAACCACATTTGATGATGTGAGACAGAGCTTCAAAGACACTAAGTTTTTTGGAGTACAGCTAGATAAATACTGCATAACTGCTCGCTTTTAACTGAACATTGGAGAGATGTTACACATGCCTAATCGGGAAATCTTTGTTGAGACATCAGAAAAATTCAAAGAGGAGACACAAAGCTGTAGGCAGCCTGGCTGTTTGTGGTGCTGCTGACAAGCTGCTGGTTGCTTCTGTGTCACTGGTTCTCGCCCTTGGCTGGGCTGCAGGTCAGGCCCTGTGCCTCTTGCCTGCCTCCGTCCCACTGCTGTGGCCTTGTCCATCATTCCTCTAGGATGAGAGGAAATGGCCTCAAGTTGCAGCAGGGGAGGTTTAGATTGGATATTAGGAAAAATCTTACTGAAAGAGTGGTCAGGCACTGGAACAGGCTGCCCACGGAAGTGGTGAAGTCACCATCCCTGGAGGTGTTAAAAAAATGTGTAGACATGGCACTTTGGGACATGGTTTAGTGGACATGGTGGTGTTAGGTTGATGGTTGAACTTGATGATCTTAGAGGTCTTTTCCAAGATTCTGTGATTCTATGATTTGCACTGTGGCCCAGTATCTCAGGCAGTGGTTAGTGCCCACCCTGTACATCCTTCCCAAATGCAGCTGGGGAGGCTGCACTTGCTGCTCTCTGGTGTGCACTGGTCTGGCCTTAGGGCCGCAGGGTCTGGGACCTTCTCATTTATCTGACGCACCTCTCTGCTCCTGTCTGTATGCGTGGTATCCTTCCCAGGCTGTGCAACACGTGTCTATCTCCCTGGGGCACCCCCATGTTCTTTGCTAGTGTCTTGTACTGGCAGAGCTAATCTTCACACTGTCTTTCTTGATTCCAGTTTAATGCAGTTAGTTAGGATTTTTAAGTACTTTGACTTGTTTTTTTCTCAAATACCAGCTGTCAGAAGCACACATAGGTCTCATGAAACAGGTGCAGTTTTTGAACCAATTTAAATGAAGAAGGAAGAGACATTTGGTAAATATTAATTGGCAGGCACTCTGAGTAAGGACAGCAGACAAAATGGAAGAAACATGAATTTGGGAGTGCCTCACAAATGGAATTTATTTTTTTAAATCTCTTTTTACCTTTTTTAAGAAAAAGGAAAGGGGATGCAGATGTTATTTGATTCTGTTTCTGTGGAGCACTTCATGGGAGGCTGTATCCCTTTGACTCATTAAGTGGATGGGAACATTTGTTAACTAATTGTGTCACATCTCACAGTCGTTATTTTTTTCATCAGTGATGTTCTTATTTTTGATTCCTTTTATGTCTTGTAATATCTGAAAGAAGTAGTAAAAATGCTAACACAGCAAATAAACATAGAGATTTTTTTTTTTTCCTCCGAGTAATGTATATTGCACAAAGTTCACCTGAGAAGTATTGAACATGAAGTGAATACAGGAGTCCCAGACCATTTAAAACACTACTTTGGTTTTATGACAACTATAGTACAGTTTCCTAATTTATGGACTTGCTGTACAAGAAATACTTGTAGATGAAATTTCATGGTCAGAGATTAAAGTAAGGAAAATGTCCCTTTATTCTCTGATGCTGAAGTCTAAAAAAAAAAAAAATATTGCCTGCATGAACAAACAGAAAAAAATACAATTTCTACTAGCTTGTACATTATTACACATTTTTCAGTGTGATTTTTGTTTATTACTGACTGAAAGAGGAACTTTGACATTGGAGAGAAGAACTCTTTGTGTCCAGACAGCAAGAAGGATACAGATTGCATCAGCCTCTTTCTCCCTGTGACTTTTCTTTGTTTGTGGACTAAATCCTTCGGTATTCGTGTGCCCAGAGTTTCACACGGAGTAGTTCAACACAATGTGCCCGCTTTGGGGAGCGGGAGGAATGGTGCACTTTTAACAAGTGTCCTTGAGGCAGAGAACAACAGGAAGGCACGTTGCCGCACATTCTTCTTTATTTATGCATATGGAGTGCAAGGTAACCCGCACCAGGGTCTGTCTGCTGTGGGAGAGGGTGCAGCAGTGTCATCGAGCTCTGAAGGTTCAATAAAAACAATGAAAGGCATGCAGCTTCTCTGTATCTGCTCTGCATAATGGTGACTCTGGTTTTTACAGTGCTTGGGCGCTCTGTTGTCCTGGGATTTAGTGAAGGACATGGAAAACAAGTGCATTTGCTGTACGTACGTCCTGCTGATAGTCTGGAAATGGAGCAAGTCAGAGAGAAATGTAGCTTTTTGAATCATTAAAAATCCATTTTCATTAAAAGCCAAGTATTGCAGTGACATACTTATTTATACATTCATCCCCTGTACATCTATGCATTACAGATTGAGTGAGAAGGGAGCCTTTTCATAGCAGTTTTAAAGCCTAAATGAAAGAAAACCATTCTATTTACCTTGAATTACTTACATGGTGTACTTGTTCTGTTTTTTTCACACTGTATTGGATGGCAATTACTCTGCATTCTTTCTTTACCACCAGTTTCTTTTGTCCTATGTATCTATCATTTGTTTTTATCTATATCTTCCACCTATCTATCTATTTCCTCTTTGTGCTTAGAGTTGGTTGCAAATTATATTTGTGATGCAGGGAGCTTTCAATCTGACTGTCTTCATATTATTTTATGCAGCCGTGACTACTGTAAAAATTGGCTTTACTGCCTCTTTTGTGTTATTGATTCAAACCCATTTCAGAATTAACTTGTTTGGAATGATCTGGCAATGTTTTGTGCCCCAGGTTCTCTCAGGAAAAATTCATATCTCATAACTAAATGCAATAAAATGTTCAAATATATCTAAACACAGTTATATTTTGAATTTAGATGAAAACCTTATGGAGTCAATCAAATATACAAGGCATATGTAAGTTTTAGTTCTGGGCTTACAAGTACTGTATTGTAGGAAAAAAGTATTCAGAGACCAACTTTTTCCTAGAGGTCTGTCCCTTATGTACGCCTTATGAAATGCCTAATCACATCATTCATGTTTCCATCCTGAATTGGATGGACAGAATTTTGACATTTTGACTCTAGGACTGTATCTGTAATTTGAAATTATTGCTTTAATTCATTTAGGGATTTGGTCTTCTAAATCTTAGTGTTACATTTGTCCTCGTGGTTAGGTAGCAATACTTGTGTGCTGACAGTCAGTGGAAAGTGATCTGCAAAAGTACATCTTCAACCATGGCTTCGCTGGTCGATTTTGAACTTTCTGTTAAAATGGAGAAAACAAATTGCTAGTATAAACAGGGAAATTCATAATGTGAGTTAACTGTAGTGTTAAAATGCCCAGGTGTTAGAAATTGTTCACTGACATCAGATCCCAGTCCTGAATACCTTTAACTGACTTGTAAAACCAGTCGTACCCTGAAAAGCTCATCTTCGACCTGAATGTTTTTTAGGTACTCAAAATGTGAAGTACGCTTTGAATAACCCAATATTTTAGCCTTTCTATTTTACAGCCATCCAGACTCTGCCCAGACGCCCACCATGAAGACAGCATCTCCTCAGTTGCACATTTCAGTCATGGTGCCTCACGTCACCAAGCTGGTGGCAGAGGCTAGGGAGTTCACTGGCAGCTGTACAGCCCCGGCCCACCTCCCGCTGCTGCTTGCTTCCCTGGGCCACTAAGGGTGGCCCAGGCTACACTTCACTCTGAGAGATCAGGTTTTTTTGACTGGTGGAAAGAAGCCGTATGCCAGCTGCCCTTTAAAATGTTCTGGCAGTCATGGATCTGGAATACCAATTCTTCTTTTTCGTTTCCCTTCATAGTTCTTTTCCTGACTGATCTCTTTTAGTTCTTTACCAATCTTTTTATTATCTTTCAGAGTACAGAGCCTTTCTTGACTGTGTATACTAAATGTGTGGAGAAGAAAAAGCCACCCAGCATGAGTACAAAACAGATGCACGTATATCCTGGGATGACTGCATTATGGATAAAGAACTATTAACATTCTTCCCACATTTGTGTTTCTGTCTACTTAAGAGATATATACGTGTGCCTTGTTAGTAATGATGTTATAACGCAAAAGCTAAAGTTTTCATATCGGAGGAAACATATATTGTTAAATGAACTGAGAACATTCTCCCAAGGGTTAGCATTTTTCTTGTACGTGTGAAATCCTACTGAAATAAATGGCCCTATTATTTTAATTGGATCTTTTGGTATTAGAACATCTTTCTTTGTACTGTAGTAAAGAACCTTCTTTTTCTTCCTTCCCTGAAAATGCGAAATGAACCAACACAGGCAATGCATTAAACCATTTATGATTTCAGTGGTAGAAGACTATACATAGATGCACATACACATATATAAATTAAATTCATATTTTAAGATCTATCTCTCCATTGTCTCTGAAAAGATGTAAATAGGGTTTCTACTTTTAAAATAAATATGATTAAAATTTTGCCCTGTCCTTTTGATTGATACCTTGTTTACAATACTAATAATGACCAAACCACTTAAAAAAAAAAAAAACCCAAAACAAAACCAACCAAACAAAAAACCCTAACAAAACCCAAACCTGTTATTTAAACAGAACATAGAAGTTTTTAAAAAACTATCATATCCATTTAATGAATGAATGGGCTCTAATGCTCCTAACAGTTGTGGATAGACTTCAGTTCTTCAAATCCTTGGACTATGTACTTAATTTGCTCCTATGAGTGAGGGATTATACAATATAATAGATTAAACTTCCATGCACTATTCTAATCTGTTTTGTAGAAGATTACAGAAGTGAGTAACTCTGTTTATCGTGTTGTGATCAAATGCACAATAGAGTAGAAAATTTTCTGTGAGCATAGGTTTGAAAACTAATTTGTTGGTATGTTTGTTTCCTCTCTTCTCTGCAGCTGTTCAATTATGAACTGTTACTGTTGGTCAGAAAACCAAATATCTATTCTCTAGGGTAGCTACATTGTACTCCAACATTTGAAGATTTGGTTTCTTTTATAATTGGAATGAAATATTGATTTCTAATTTTTTTTTTCTTTTTTTTTTGGAAAGGAATTCTCTGACTCCTTCATCTGAATACTAGCTGAACATGCTCATGTATGTACGTGCTGTGTGTTTAATCTTCAATATATGGATACAGTAATGATGTAAACTTGAAACCAAAATTGTAATTACAGAGGCAAAACAATTTTTTATCATGTAGAAAACATCAAGAAATGATTTGTTATGAGCAAAATGAGAAAGTTATGGTTAGAGTTTATTTTATTTTCTTGTTTGTTTTTTACCAGGTTTGTTTAAGTTTTCCAAGGATACACAAGCTTTGATGAGAAAAACACTTGTAGACCAACTAGTTACCAAAACCTGGATAACAGCCCTTTGAGAAGTCACCATTGCTGTTCAACCCCACATTATGGGAAGGTCCTGTGGCCGTGCGTGGGACAAGGACCACTCAGCTCAGCTTCGGCAGCTCTGATGTGGGCTGGGGGTCTCTGAGGCACCAGCCTCTCCCATGCACAGCTTGCGGAGGGATGCTGGCTTCAGCTATTATCATCACAGGCATGTGTAACTAAATATCTACCGGTCATCTGTTTATTATCTAGGAGACGAAAATACAGCTGCAATGACAAGCACTGAATTGTCTCATTTTGGGTGTTTTTTCCCCTCAGTGGAAGTGATGGATTTTGTTTTTCGTCTTTTCATACAGAGCGATCTGCTACTTTGAGCAAATTAATGAGATAACTTGCTACTTAAAAACAAAGTAGGTCAGAATTGCTCTAGCATAAATTGCAGTAGCTCTCTGGGAATTAGTGCTACTTTCTCCATTCACTTCATCAACAACCTATTTCAGTGTGTGCAAACCTCCTGTTGGTTGCTACTCTCGCTGGGTGCCAAGGGCTGCCTGGCTCAAGCCCACTGCTGCAGAGGCACGCTGCCAAAGCACGGGGTGCCTTGCAGTGCCTAAGCCTTGGCACAGCGTGTTGGAGCAAACAGCGTCTTGCAGCTGTTTCCATAACAACACATTTGTTAGAAAATGAATATTTGCTCTACTTTCACAATTGTCATTTTGCTAAGAATTGATTGATATTAATGTTTTTCTCCTCTTTATGTTTGAGAGCATTTTAGAAATAACCCAAAGTGTTTATGGGACAATGCAGCATCTGAGACCATCGCAGCTGGCTGTGCCCTACCATGGATTCAGGCTGGTGAGGTGCAGGAGCTGGTAAAAAGCTTCCTGGTTTTGGTTAAAAGGCAGATCAGTTCCTGATCTGTTCTGTAGAGCAGTCTGGGGAACAGCCATGTTAATGGGTCTGGGAGCAGCGAGTGGAATGGCTGGTGGGAGAGTGGGGCAGGAGGTGGCTGTGGGATGGGCACAGCTTCAGATGGCCCTTCACTGATATCCTCTGCCACCAACCCTGGCTCTTGGATGTCCTCCAACCTCTTACTGCCTCTCCAAACAGCGTAATAACGCATGTCAAACCTCACAAGTTGAATCCCCAAAGTTGCAATTATACTGTGGTAATCCTGTAACAGCAGGCTATATTTTTGTAATTTGGACTATTTTGGAATAGATAATCATGGATAAATGTGTAAAGGATGATTATTTCTTAATACTTCTTGTTGCACCTGCTCATTTCAGTATTTAAAGACTGTGAATTCTGATTTTCAAGACATCAGTTGCTTCAAAATTCCTGGAATTCAGCCAGTAATACAATCATTCAGATTTATGAATTTTTTTGGAGTATGTGTAATTAGTTTTTTAATAGAGAAAAATTTTCTTGTGAGAGGAAATTTTTTGGCTACTTGCTACTGCTTTTCTATTCGAGGTGTATGCTTGTGTGAATAAAGACTTGTAGCAAGCAGGCCAGAAGTTCAGCCATGGCAGCGTTAGAAACTGCAGTAACTACTGCTGCGCAGCATATTATTACCTCAGCCGTATTTCTTATCTTGATCTGTTCTGCTCGCAGGCCATACTGGTGCCACCCAAAGTGACAATGTGTTTTCCAATGTGTTTTCCTGCTCTATTTGGATTCTTTTACACTGTGCCCACCAGTATGGCATCTGTGTGCCCTAAACACCGTGACTAGCATCTGTCATTCATCACGATACGTGAAACCGATGTTTGTCACCAGTGTAAATAAGAGACCAAACACAGTAAAATTACTGACACAAGACCTTCTGACAGACCTGAGTGCCATTACAGTTGTTATTGAATCCCATTCAAAGCAGGGATTACTGAAGTGTTTGAGCCCTTGCTTAACCGTGGTTTATCTTTCAGCATTATGAAAAGTCTCTTATCTATCAGCTTTTAATCCAGACTGACACAGTCCAAAAGTCACTCTAGAGCAGAACTTCAGCCCTCAGGGACCAGGAATAGTTGAGCTGACCCTCGCTGCTAAACTGACAGTAGTATTTGGCCACAGGTTTAAGGGAAGAAAAATGTGAAACTGAGAAAGAATTAGTGACAGTAGAAAAATAGGCCCATTTTAAACAATTGAGGCTTTACAGTCTATGTGTGTTTAGACTGAAGAGGTGATTTATGTAAAGATCGCAGGATTTTTTTTTTTTTTCTTCCTTCTTTTAAACTCTGGAATCGTGTTTAATGCCTAGGAGTGGCTGTTCTTACTGCAGGAGCTTTCACTGAAACACTGTGCATCTTGCAAAAGACAGAGGAATTTGGCTGGAGGAGAATAGATCTTAATCTTTGGGAGTCTCATTGTTCATACTGTGCAAATACTTTCTGAAGATGGTCTGAGACATTCTTGTAATTTGATATATACAATGAGCTAAGTGAATACTGACCAACCGAGGAAGGTGAATGAAAAGGGCACAGATAATTTGATAATGATTAATTTGCTTAATGTCAGTCTTGTGCTTTTAAATTTGTTCATAGAGATTTTTTTCAATTACATTAGGATTGCTGCAAGAACTAGGATTAGAGGAGATGTATTTGAGTAGATGAACTGTCTAACATGCGTGGGGGCCATCTTTTGCTTTTTTTCTACATATCATGTTTTATATAGGCTAAGCCTGTAACAAACTTAAAAACTGTGCTTGATCGGGGTGGGGGGGGTGGTGTCTTTTTTATATGGTTAGAATGAGCCTGAAGAATTCTATACAATTAGACTGGTAAATCAATATGTTGACATAACATTGTGAGACGACATAACATTAATCTTGCTAGAACCTTGCTAGAACCTTGGGTGCTTCTTTGGCACCCAATGGCTCTATCAACCACACAAAGGAGTTCTTTATTTAATAATTAGCCTGCTGTTTGTATAGCTAGTCTAATCTCCAGAGAGAAACAACGCTACGTACCTAAGCTAGTAGGCGTTGTTGAATATTGACTTCAATATTGATGTAGATGGAAGTTGAGGGTTTTTGTGGCCTTTTTTCACATTTGTGTTGTAATTTAACAAATTAGGAAGAAAAGAACATTTGCATCCTTTCAGCAACCTGATCTAGTGGGGGATGTCCCTGCTCCTTGCAGGGGGGTTGGACTAGATGACCTTTGAAGGTCCCTTCCAACCCTAACCATTCTATGATTCTATGATTCAGGACTTACTATGAACATGAAGCATGGAGTTAAATGGGAGTATCGGTGAAGAGCGGTGAGTGCCGGATGGGAGCTGAAGGACAGTACAATTTACTTTGCAAAATGAAGTGGATATAAGGAGGGTAATGAATTCTTGTGGTAAAGTGTTTGAGGTTTGAGACTGCATTTAGAATCTGTCCTGCAAATGTACTCCTTCCAAAGAGTCTTTGAAAAATGACTAATGTTATATTCCTAGATCAGTTGCAGACATACTCTTTGGTCTTTGCATGTATCTATGCTGGATTTTTCCATGGGACAGAATCTGTGTCTTTATCTACCTTTTGATGGAGTATGCTGAAAGTTCACATTAAGAATAATGTAGGGGCTGGATAACATCAGAACAGGAAGAGAGAGATATTACAGTAGGATGCATATTGCATCAAAACACACAATTCACAGAGAAAGAAAATAAACTCTAAAAAGCAGGAGTATGGTCTTGAGGAGGGCCTGTTTTGGTTATCGCAACCAGATGCATCTGGGTCACACAGCATCTTGGTCTGGGAGAGCTGGGGGGAGTCTCTGCCTCACTCTCCCATGAGCCCCAAAGTGCACAGCTGCAGTGTGCCTGGGCCCTGCCATGTGTATTGCTGGTGATGCAGATGTGCCTTAAAATCCTCACAGCAAGTCTGAAGAACTTCAGCTGGTTAAAGGCCACCTGGTTGAAGAAGGACTGGACCCAGAGGAAATGCTGGAGCCACAAGTGTTGTAACTACTGGGAGACTAAACAGGGGCCAGGCATCGAGGTGCACTGGGGTGTCTCAAGGCCAAATAGCTGTGTTTAACTTCTGAGGGGCACAGGGACTCACTGCCCATCTGCTGGTATAGCCAAGTGTTCCTTGCAGGATGCAAGTACACCCTACAGGACACACCCAGGCCAGTCCTGCAGGAGATGCTCGTGGGAGGACAGATTGCTGGAGATGGCTTTGCTGGGTGTCACCAGCTGGCTGGGCTCCCCTGGTTCTAGCCAGGCACAAATTAATTGTTTTCTGCCAGTTTAGGGACCAGGAGCTCAGAGGATGGAGAAAGGCACACAGAGGTTAGGTATCCACCCCAGCAGGACAGGTAATGGACAGTAGGACAACTGAGACTTACCTTACTGAAAACTGAAATGCAAGGAGGGATCGCAATCCTGCAGGTATGTACAATCTGTATCTCAAGCAGTGACTGTGAGACTTAAGAACCAAGTCCTGCTGTAGTCAAAGTGGGTTAAATATTGGGTCAGATGAATTTATGAAATTTCAGTAAATGTTTTACAGAGAAATATTTGAAACTTTTCAGTAAAGTGCATAAGGCCAACTTGCCTTGTCTCTTCAACAGTGATGCATAGCTGAATTGTCTTGTTAGGGTATATCTAGTCTGAATGCATTTCTTTCCAAGGCTCTTTATTTGGCTTCTGATTTTTAGTTCTGCCTACTTGTTTATTGAATTTTGTTATTCTTTTCATCTAATATCTGGATTGGTGACACTGGCAAGGAAAAGCAGTGGAGATAGAAAATGAGATTGCTTAGACATGTATAAGGTGACCTAGAGAAGCAAATTTTGGAGACTTATATTCAAGAAAAATTACTTAAATACCCCATATCACACAGTGAGAGCTTTGCTCTTGGCTTAAGTGGGAGCAGGATGGATTCCTGAGCATAGGGTTTCAATTAAGCTGAGCTGTTCATGGTTCTTGA
>JAAGAY010137758.1:0-28667 GCA_011801015.1 Ardeotis arabs | reverse complement strand
AGCTGATCTGGATTCAGTGATCATTGCCTCTGCTGCTGCCAGGATTACCATGCTGGTCATCTCTTGCACAGTTCTTCCAGTTTACCTGCTTCTCTTAGCAGTTTCTAATGTAATTCTGTGAAACTATTATATGTTCGGGGTTTTTTTTTAATCCAAATCATAGGACTGGATTGAAGGGGTACTGGTATACAGGCATCATCTGTTTAGTTTGGATCTGCTCCAGCAAAAGTAGTTCATCTGGTGGTACCGTTGTTCTAAAAGCTGATGAACCACTGACCTGGATAAAGAAGTCTCTTCCTTTGAGGAGTGGTTTCTGTTAACGCTTGTTACTCACCAGTCTTTGCCCTCTGTTAGAGAAGAAGGAGGCCTGTAAATTGTTTGTTCTAGAAATAATAATTCTTAAAATTGCTGTAATTGCAATATCATAGTAAATGATGCTGTTTCAGCCTGGATGAGGTTTCATTATTCCTACTGTAAGGTAAAACTCTTGAAGATTCCCTGAATTTCTAATGTAGTAGAACAGTATTGTGGATTTAGAAGTTCTTGAGAAATTGAAATATTACTAGCCTTGCCAGCTCACCAATGAGAAAACAAATATAATCCAAATTATCTCCTATATTCTATAATCTGCACATAGTGAAGCTGCTTGATTTTGTGTATTTGCTGTTTCTGAAAGCGTGGAGCAACTTAACTTTAAGTTCTTAAGAATCTAACTTTAAAAAGTTTAGGCCGATTGAAAATATCTCCAGCCCTGTTGACATTATTCTGCTGGCAAAGAAACAAATCTGATTACTGCATGACAGAACACTTTTTTTATGAAGTGTCTTCGAACACAGTGTTGCCATATTGCTTAAAGCAAAAAGCATGAGGTTCATTCCAATCTCATTAGCATGCCACATAAACATCCTTGTAGTGTCCTCGTTATTTAAAAAGACCAATAGCAGACTTCAAAAAATTGTTATTTTCAGAGCTATGGCTTCAATGATGTGACTAAAGCATCTGGTTTTGTGTTTTGACAGCTCGACACTTCTTGCATCAAATTATCACGGGTATGCTGTATCTTCATTCTCATGGAATACTGCACCGGGACCTCACCCTTTCTAATATTTTACTCACCAATAACATGAATGTCAAGATTGCTGATTTTGGACTAGCAACTCAGCTGAAAATGCCTCATGAAAAGCATTACACCATGTGTGGAACTCCAAATTATATTTCTCCAGAGATAGCCACAAGGAGTCCACACGGACTTGAATCGGATGTGTGGTCTTTGGGCTGTATGTTTTACACTCTCCTTATTGGAAAGCCACCTTTTGACACTGACACAGTCAAGAACACGCTGAATAAAGTAGTATTAGCAGATTATGAAATGCCAACCTTTTTATCAAGAGAGGCGCAAGACCTCATACATAGGTTACTTCGCAAAAATCCAGCAGATCGTTTGAGTCTTTCCTCAGTGTTGGATCATCCGTTTATGTCCAGGTGTAGCTCTGCACGGAGTAAAGATTCAGGAACTTCAGAAGATTCCATGGACAGTGGAAATGCTACCATCTCTACAACCTTCACAGGCTCTTCCAGCATCAGTACCAGTGGTTGCTTGAAGGAAAAGAAGAAGCTGTTAGTGGGACAGCCACTCCCAAATAAAATTACTTTTTTTCCTAAAACCAAGAATTCTGGTAATAATTCATCTGTCGATGGAAGCGGTTCTTTTCATCAGTGGGGAATTCAGGGAAAAGAAGTTGGTGTAACTGGCAGGGGAAAAACCATGCAGCTTGCTGAAGAGAGACCACATTCGCGCTACCTCCGAAGAGCCCACTCTTCAGATAGGTCTGGCACGTCCCATAGCCAGACTCAAGGCATATCGAATATTGTTGAGAGATGCCACTCTATGGAACTGCTTTCTAAGCCTAAAGTAGGAACAAGGGAAAAGACAGAATGCTTTTCACCTGCGGACAGCTATACTGATATAGGAGAAATATTTAAGGAGAAGACTTCCAGTAGTTCTGGTGCTTTTGAAGGGCAAATATCTCCACCTGTAAAAGATCAACCACAGTAAGAATCGGTTTTTATTAAGATGAAATTTAAAACTGCCTTATATGTTAATAAATAATTTTTCCTGTAACAATGCTGCAGTAAGTGCCCAAAGTCTCTACACTTGTAGCTCGAATATCAAATAGGAGAGGGTGATAAACGATGCTCTTGCTCTGTAGAGGTTTACCTCCCCACCATCCCTGTCTTAAAGTTCATAGACGCCGTGCATCACCTGGCTAGGTGGTAGCTTTTATTTATCCTGGTAATACTCTGTTATTGACTTATTTCTATGTGCAGCAAGTTGAGTATTTTTTTCCCCACATTAATTGTAGTAGAGAGCCTTGATAATTCTTTGTAGAAGAGACAGATTAGGATCAAAGGCATTCAGAGTGTGACTGCTGATGTTTTTATTTGCTGCTCTGGCGTTTTTTTTTTTTTTCTTCTGTTCTTCTTTAACAATGCCTTATGCTTAGACAAGATAAAGGGGAAAAAAAGCAAATGAAGTACAAGGTGAGGTGGTGGATTATCAAACTGGCATAGCAGAAAGGAAAATAACACTCAAAAAATAACTATCTGAAACTTAGTTTTGTCCTTAGTTGTAGTTTCTGGGTGAAAATCCTGGCTTCTTCCCATATACAGATGGACTTCCCCAGCTGATCCAAACCAACTGCAGAGTCAAATCTACAAGTGATGCTAGCATGTTTTGTATGTTGTTGGAGGCCTCATCTTTGCCTTTTGAGCACTGCTATGCAACAAGAGCCCTTCTTTGTGATAACCTATGCTCAGAAGTTTGCTTTGTTGTTTCTATCGGCAGAATAACAAAGAACACTTACACAATATTTCTTATATTAAAATAGGAATCTTAGCTCTTGCATTTCTCTCCGCTTTAAGAAGTGGCAACTTTGTTTGATGGCTTCATATGTTTTTCTTTTTGCATATCATTCAAGGAAAATGCAAATATGTGCTTTGTCTCATAGAAAAAGTAAATGGAGTAAGAGTTTTTTCTTAACTCTTCACAAGTGTTTGACATAAGCCTCAGTTCAGCAAGTTCAATGGGCATGTGTGTTCTTTCTTGTTTGGGAAATGTTTGATGAATCAAAAAACAAATGATTTATACAAATGTTAACCTGATGCTTACTTGTGTTCCCTGTGATGTCATTAGGACAGCCATTAATATTCATATCACAGTAAATGTGACAGAATATTAATATGAATGTGGGGGTTAACTGAATGATTACTAATTTTTAAATAGTTGATTATAGGAGAGCCTCTTACATCTCTTCTTGGCGTGCACAGTGATCTTAAATGCCAGGTTGTAACATCTAAATTAGATACTTAGATTCTGTGGGGGATTTTTTTGTGACAACTGAGTTTTTGCCAATGCTGGGGTAGTGATCATCACAAAAAAGTACAGTAAATGCAGGCTATGGAGACAGAAAACCCCACAGGAGCTTACTGTGAATTTACAACAGATTAGTAATTCTACAATAACTGTTTTTGTGTATATTCTTTATTCTTCAACATGTGTATTATAGCTTGAGTTCACCTGTGGCTACATATATGTCATGGTCTAAAGAGCTGGTAAAAAAATTCTTTCTAGTCTTTGAGATTTACTCTATTTTATATAAATTCAAATCATTTTAGGTGATAAGATTGCCTATGTATTTCAAACTGTGATCCACTGGGGTGATGGGCATCATCCTTGTCTTCTCTGAGGTTGTTTCCTACACTGTGAATTAAGAACTAGATGTAAGAACAGCCGCTGCTGGCAGCATTACCAATGGCTATTTTTCTTCATACATGTCAGTTCCAAGAGTCTATTAGTGAGTGCAAACAGGCCTAAGTTTGTTCTAAAAATTACTAATAACTTTTCATTCCATTGGGAAACAGTATTTTATTTTTTTATGTTTTACCCAATGAACATTCCCCATGAAAAAATAAGCCTGTTCTATGCTGTCTAGAGCTGCAAAGTACCACCTGTGTTTCTTAAATGTTCTAGAAGTGCTGTGGCTTCTGCAGCTGTAACATTGTAGCTTTTGTTGTGCAAGTATCTTTGATGTAATCTTGATTACATGTGTAACTTCTATTTTGCAGCTCAAATTATCTCTGCCCGATGAAGCCCCAGGTTGGTTTGTTAGAGCAGAAGTCCCAGGCTGAAACAATGCAGCAGTGGCTTGGAAGCATGCAAACAAATGGTGTGTTACTAGTCAGCTGTATGTTTTTGCACTCAAGTTGGAGTAGTGATTTGTAATTGTTTCTGTGGTTTTTAATATATTTTGTTTATTTAAACTTGTAATAGAAGAGATGTCTGTATGGCCAAGTAACTGTGATACTGGAGTATAATGCTGGCATCCTAAGGAACAGTGACTGGATGTTAACACAGGCTATTGCAGGCAGACTTTTTTTTTTTCTGAATGAAAAGCATAGGAGGCCCTAAACAGACTAGTCACTGCAAAATATTGACACAGATACTGAAGGAGGCAAAATTATTTCCAGCATCACTAATCTGCAGAATCATTGCTAAGCAAGAAATGCCTCATGGAAAACATTTTGTTCTCTCTTTTGAACTAAGCTGTAACATTTTACTTACCTGAGGTAGGAATTAATTTTCAGAAGGTTTTGTAGTTAGTGTTCCTCTTGAGCTCTTGGGTTGGAATAATGAACTGTATGTAACTGCCTTCATAAGAGTGAAGAAATTGTATGTTGAATTTGGATACTTAGCTTCCTAAAATGAGGTCAGTCTCTTCTTTTAGTATTTTAGCAAAAAAAAAAAAGTATAAAGAGAGGAAAACACAATTCTAGAACCTGCTATAATTTTGCAGTTGTGACCTGAAATGTGTGTAAATATAAATATGTGACAAAAGATTGGCAGGTGACTCAAATGCCCTGTTAATTTAGTTGTGCAAATATGCCTTAAGAGAAAATGAATGAGATAATAAGGCTGCAGACGGAGAGGTGGAGGAAAGGACAAAAGATACAGAAGGGAAGGAGGTGTTCTTTGTCATGCATCGTATTACATCACTTACAAATAATGTAATTTAATCATAAAACTAAATCACTAATCCATTCTGGCTTTTTTGTTTTGATATTACTGGACTCCTTCCCTTCCTGTCTACAGGGAATGGGAATCGTATGACATATGGTCTGAATAATCCCATTTAATTCTTGAGCCCTTCTCAACTGTTCTGCAACATGGCAGGAGGAGTGCAGTACTTGTTTGGGTGTTACAAAAGTTGATCAAGGGCTTAAATATCAAAACTAGGGAAGCAGTTATAGGAAGTTTAAGTATAAAAATGGGTTTTTGTATTTAACAAGTGACTGGAAATAAAACAAAGGTTTTGCAGTGTGCATTTAACATTTGATATACTGAAACCTCTCGTTGATGCTAAAACACTAGTTAGTTAAGCTGTAACTTAAAATAAGCTTGGTACTAGTGGTTATCTGAATGGCAAGTAAACTGTATTTCAACAGATTAATTATTGTAAACTAAGTCTTGTTTAAGTATCTATTTGAAATCATAGTATCTTGCTTATAAATGGTTTTGCAAAATTATTTGATATATGTTAAGACGGAAGGCCATTATAAAAGAAATCTAGTAAGTTTACTTTAAGTAGCACTGAGGTTTTGTTAGCACTGGTATTGGTTGGTACTAGAGTCACAGCCTAATGATTTGGACTGAGAGTGAAGAAATCCCATTCTCTGCTTAAATAAGCCCTCTAAGATGATATTTTGAAAGGCTTTTAAAACCTTAATATAGCTTTTTTCCTTGTACCGTGACTTTTTGAATCTACAACATACCTTTATGATGCTTTCAGTTCCGCTGAGACCACCTGCAGACCTAACTGGCAACAGTAATGCACATGGAGGTTTTCCATATCATCTGGATGTGCAGCAAGATGCATCAAGAAATGCATGGAACACCTTAAAAGACGTAAGGAATCATGATGCATCTGTTGACTGTCCGCGTTCTTTAAACCAGAAGAACCCAAAGCAATACATCCCTGGAGTTCTCTGCAAATCTGAGAAAATTCAGCCGTCGTCGTCTACATGTGGCCTTTGGTCAACCTCAGAACAAAACCAAACATGGGGCAAAGAACCACCAACACATCAGAAACCTACGCTGCGAAGTATGGTGTCACCTCTCAATGCTCACAGGCTAAAACCAATCAGGCAAAAAACAAAAAATGCAGTGGTATGTATCAGTTCTTAAAATGGAAACAACAAGTATTAAATATAGTATAACTGTCTCTTAAAACTCATTGGTAAACTAGAAGCATTTGGTTTTTATAAAACTTAATCTATTATAACTTAATTTAAAGTTATATTAGCTGTGTCTTAGTTTTTTTGTATAGAATATGTAACCTTGTGGACACTTCCTGCAAATAGTGACATGGCATTGCTTTTAGTATACAAGGAAAGGAGCTGTAGGCAGACACAACAAATATTAAATGCCTATATACTTCCTGCAGTTCTAAAAGTGTACTGCTTAGCTGTACAAGTTGCATTTAAGCTTTTAACATTAAGATTTTAACTATGTCAAACACATCAAACACTTTTACAGGTTAGGTAACGATTAGAAATGAAAACAGTCCTGTTCTCAAGTGAAAACTTGTATCTTTTTCCTATAGTACTGCTTTTTCTGTTTTGTGGGTGGGAAAGCAAAATAGTTATCATTAATCCTTTCTGATCACATAAATTTTCAGGTTGGTTTGTTCCTCGTACCACCCTTTTGCCTTTTGTTACATTTCTTAGTCTTGTTCATCCTGTCATGTTTCCCTCTGCTCCTCAATTTGTTTTTTAAGAAGGAACATAATAGAGCTGACCTGTCTTTGTTTGATTTGTCACTTAAGAAGCCCCACCCTCACTGACCAGGCTTATAACCACCAGTCATGTTGAAGAAGTGTTCTAATAGCACTAATAGCAAAGGTTACTGTAAGAAGCATTTATAAGTTGGCAGTGCATTTGAGGAAGAAGAGAACTTGTTTTTTAAAGCATTTGTGCTTTCTTATAAGTGCTATCTTATTTTGCCAGAAAGTAAAGGTCTTTTTGTTTAACTTGTATATTAAATATACATTCTAGGTGAGCATTCTAGATACTGGGGAAGTGTGTATGGAGTTTCTAAAAGACCACTATTCACAAGAACTTGTGAAAGAAGTTCTCAGAATATCTTGTGATGGAAATACGGTGAGTATGTTTTCAATTTTTTCACTGTTCTTTCTTTCTTCTTTTGTTCTTTCAGAGTTTATTTTCATTCAAGTGATTATTTGTTTGGAAATGCAGTGTTTATATATGCACAGCTGTGAACTCCTTTCCCCCAGCCTTGATAGTTCAGCCATACAAATATAGGTAGCAAGCAATTATTTCAGAGTGAAATTGGACTTTACTTTTGGAACAGGTGAAGTATTCTTGAAAAACTGCAGCTGTTAAATAATTACTTGGGGGAACAGAGCATTCATGGTGAATCATGGTAGTTAAACTGTGGCTTATTTCTATACCTGTTAAAAGTAAGAAGTGCTGTAGTAAGTTGCAACTGCAAACACATTTTTTCCCCTTTTTGTAGATTGCAGTTTATCATCCGAATGAAGGAAGAGGTTTCCTTCTTGATGACAGGCCTCCTGCTCCTCCTGAAGACGTCTGTATGTATAACTTTGACAACTTGCCAGGTAACCAGGAAATTATTTTAAAAGTATGATTAATTTGATTTTTTTTTTCAGTGAATCTTGTTTGAGACTTTTTTAGCTTTTAGCCATTACTCTTCAGGTAATTGTGGAGGTAAAACTCCTTTCAGAATAAGATTCAAACTGCAGTTTAACTGGAAACTGTCTTTTGAAACTTTACAAGAAAGTGTAGATTCACAGGTTTTAAGCTACTTTATATGGAAGTTATAAGGAGTGACCCCTTAACAATGTTGTATATTCAAAGCTTTCATATTCTCTTTGTTCATATTGGAAACTTTAAATATGAATGGAAGAAATATTATCAAGTCCATTTAAAAACAGAGCAACTTTACTTTGTGCTTCCTAATACTTGTAACTTGGAGGGGGGAGAGGAAAAATATATACTAGAAAGCATTGACAGAATAATGTAGACAGTTGAAGAGAAGATATAAGCTAACTGTAAGTTCTTCCTTTACCTAAAGCCAGGAAGCCAGCTGGACCACGATATCTAGTTAAATGGTAAATGCAGCACTTCGCTATGTTGTTTAGGTTCTGAACTGTCTCAATTGAAGGTATTGAAGATGCACACTTTTCTAAAAGTTGGTGGAATTAAGTCAGTTTCTTTGAACATAATTCTGTAAAGTATGTA
Organism: Ardeotis arabs; assembly: GCA_011801015.1. Lineage (NCBI taxonomy): Eukaryota > Metazoa > Chordata > Aves > Otidiformes > Otididae > Ardeotis > Ardeotis arabs. The sequence continues at coordinate 20,330 of JAAGAY010137758.1, read as the reverse complement.
AGTATTACTCACAACCTTTAGATAAGCTTTAGCAGGCCTTAATATATTTTAAATTTCTTATCTCCAAGCTGTCACAGTGTTTAATCTGATGACTTTTTGATAAAAGTTCTTAATTTTTTTTTTTTTTTTTTAGAAAAGTACTGGAAGAAATACCAGTATGCAGCCAAGTTTGTGCAGTTGGTAAGAACAAAAACCCCCAAAGTTACATTCTACACAAGATATGCCAAGTGCATGTTGATGGAAAATTCACCCACTGCAGATGTTGAAATTTGTTTTTATGATGGTATGTATTCATTTTTGCAATTATGCAAATAGTTATGTTGTTAGAGTTGCAATAAAATGTAGTCAAACAATGAACACTTCAGGTTGAAGAAAATACTAGAAATGGTGTTGTGGTTTTTTTTATTTTGCCACTCTACCTTTATTCTAGTACTTGCAGATCAGTTTGTTGTCGTTAGTTCCTTACTGATATCTTTTTCAGGGAGTACATGTTGCAAAAATGGTATTTAAACTATGCCTTGTTTTTATTCATGAGCTCTTCTTTGCATCTACATTTGATAGTTAACTCATGTAGTGAAAGGTGCATCCCTGCTCCAAGCTTTCCATTGTTACCTGAGGCAATGGCATAACACTCACTGGAGAAAGCCACTGACTGCATTCTCCAACTCTGCCTTTGATAAACTAGACTGCACTGAAGAATGTTTTGTCACTGTAGACTACTGTCAACTAGCTTGGTTTGCCAGACGCATAGATATACCCCAACAGAATTTGTGACAAAATAAAGGGGAAAAAAAACCAAAAAGCTCTGTGATTCAGTGTGGAGCTGCTATGGAAAGAATGGGCATCTCTTCAAAAACTACAGTAGTTAGAGATGCTAATTTTGACTCAGATTACATGTTTTAAGAACTACCTTTCCTAAACAGTAATAAATGCATTATTCAGCCCATGTAAGCAGTGATCATTGGGCACAGAGGGTATTCCATTAACATCACAGTCCCAATTGAAGTGGCTTTTTATTTGTGCTAGACATAGAGGTCACGCAGGAGTGATTTTATTCTTCCAGTAATTAAGTCAGTGAGATACACTTCAGTAGAGTAGCGTCTAATGGCAGAAATCTCTGTTTTGTAGGTGCTGGTATTTTATACAATTCACACTAGAAATTTTTACACTTTTTTTACAGGAGCCAAGATACACAAGACAGCTGGTATAACTCGTGTGATTGAAAAATCGGGGAAATCCTTCACTTTGAAAGGAGAAAGCGAAGCAGGTTTGAAGAAGGAAATACAAGTTTATATGGATCATGCAAATGAGGTAAACTGTTTCATATAGATGTTTTCCAGAACAAAGTGGCTTTCTGAAAATTCAGTTTCTCTTTCACAAACGCGCTTCTGATATTGCTTTTAATATTTTTCGTTATGCTTAATAAGGAGGGATGATAAAAGTGATTTTGGAGGAGCAAATATCAATGTAGAAGTGACAGTAACAATGCTTCAAAATGGAGACTGTTAGAGGAAATTCTTACAAGAGTACGAAGTGGGCTTGCCTGTCTGGTGAAAGGATTAAACAGAACGGGTGAAATTGCTTTGTACAAGTTAAAACAAAAAAAAACCCAAACAAAACAAAACAAAAAAAAAAAACCAACCCAAAACCAACAAAAAAAAAAAAAAAACAAAAACAAAAGCAAACTTCCCCCAAAAACCAAACACACAAACCTACCAGGTGTGTTTAACTGGCCTGCCTTCTGTGCTTTTGATCTCTTGTTTCATGTCACCCAGTTAGCAGTCACAAAAGTAATTTTTTGTTGATGAACTTAGGAAACAGTAAAAATATAGTACAGATTTCATAGTCTGTCTGTCTTATGTTCTGTTATTTTCTGGAATAGAATTCAGAGGTCGTCTAGCCCTACTAAAAGGGGAGATGTGATTAAGAGCGTAATTCCAGATGTGGTGAAGTTATGAGGGAGTCGGGCTGTAGTATAGGTTTTTGAAGGGCCTCTGTGGTACCTGAGTGCAGCTACTGTCGATATTCAGTACCACTGAAAAAAGCATTGCCTTGTGTAGTAGGCTCACCTGTCACACTAAACTCATATGAAATAGTTGTACTGTTGTCAATTAAAAACTTTAACAAGCTGTGTTTAATTCTAGGGACATCGTATATGCCTTGCACTGGAATCTGCTATTTTGAAAGAAGAAAAAAGGAGTGAAAGTGTTCCATTTTTTCCAATCATTGTTGGAAGGTAATATTTTCTCTAGAAAATATTTTGTGTTTGAGTATGCCCAGTAAGCAATCTAATGCAGCTAATGTTTGCAGAAGCCAGTGTTGTTTAACAGAGGCTCATAGTCACTGGCAAGATAAATATTAACTTGGCAGCATGTATGAACACCTTATTTTGGACATGCAAAGGCTCTTTTGATATCAGGACGACATAGGCTTGTGGATTTAGACTAAACCAGGCTAACAATTAGCACGTTGCTTTGTGCAGTCCACGGTAAACTGAAGGAAAAGCTACATCTCCTCACTTGTTTCTTTAGTCCCCTTTGGACAGACCTTTTTCCCAATTTGTCTCATCATTTTTTCAGAAAACCTGGCAACACTGAATCGCCACAGACTGTAACGCCTCCCTTGTTGGACAATACAAACTGTTCAAAAGAAGTTATGGTGCTGGATAGAAATACAGCTGCCAGTTCTACTCCGGTTCAGATTCCAAGCTGTACTCCTTCTGTAAGTACACAAGAATATACAGTGGAGACTGCTGCCCGGTAGGAATTCAAACACTGATGTTTTATTTGAACTAATAAAACCATATTTGTATGGATATAGGCTTCTGTTAGCCTTTTGTGAAAATCTCAACTAGAAATATTAACTTTGATTTCAACTGACTTTGGATATCTGGGTGTAAGATCATCTGAAAAATCAAAATCCTCCTAAACTTTACCACAAACGACTCCTTGGAACGTGGTTTGAAAATTGCTTACTTAGGTTATACAGGGCAGTCTTCAATTTGTTTTGGAGAGCTCTGATGTGCCCTCAGGCCTGTATATCAAATGATAGTCACAAAGGGTGTAGGCCCTTGAGGCTATTGTTCTGAAATAATCAAGTGTTAGTATCTTCTTTAAGAAGTGGCAGCATAGATATATTTATATGCCTACCAACAAGGCTTTGTGTGCAGTTTTGTCTAGTTGGTTTAAAAGACCCACCAAGCTTCAATGACTGCATCACAGCCCTGATACAACTTCCCCAGCTGACTGAATTATATCAGGGTCTCAGCGCACTGAGTTTGTATCATCTTCACTTTGTTGAATTTATGTGGGTCTGCATCTCTGTTCTCTCATTGTGTAGCACATGTCCGTAGCGCAGAATCTGCCAGTTTTCTCTTGACTGAAATAAACCTGGCAACAAAAACTCCTTAGGGCTTTAGTACTAGTGTTGATTTTTACACTGGCTTAAGGTTATGCATCCCCAGAGTTCGAAACTGAGGGCTGAGCATTCAAACTCCTTCTTTGTTTGCCATGTAGTGAACACTTACATCTTTCTAAGACTTCCACTGTTTGCTTTCTTTTCCAAAATGTGTATTTCTAAGCAAAATAGCTGGTTGCCTTTCCATGTTAGTCTTGACTCTTTTTGTCAGTTTCTTTATACTTGAACTAGATCTGTATATACTGAGGTACAGCTTATTGTTTCTTTCAGGTTCCTGTAATTATCTTGATCCTGATCTCTTTCCTGACCAAGCTCTCCTATTTCAGAGGCATCCCCCGATTTGCATCTTTTCAATGAACCCTGAATCTTTAAATACTGCTAAGCACACCACCTCATCTCTGTCACTATGGGAGGAGGTACCTGAGGAGTAGAACTCTTAGAGAAGCAGATGTATTCCTCCTAGACAGTAGTGGTGGCGTTGTCTTAAAGGCCTCCAGTGTCTGATCATCTGTTATTCTTAATCCATCACTTTTGTTTCTCTAAACCTGTGACAGACTTTGTATGTGCTGTAGAACTCTATTTATGTTTACTATTCTAGCCTCCAATTAATAGCCATGTCCATATTTTAGTAAAATACTGGCCAAGTGGTCATCTGAATGAGGGCTATTTTATCATCTAACCTGTGCTGGATGTTTTTCCTGAAGATGGACAGGGTTTTCTGACAGTCAAATGTGATTTAAGTTGAAAAAAAAAAAAAGAGAGCTTTTAGTAGAAAAAGTCTGCTTAGGGAAAGCAGTTCCTTTGAGTACAGGGAAGCGGTAGAAAAACTGTCATAATATTGAGAAAGTAATGTGAAATCCTGTGGGGTTTTCATAATGTAATGCTGTTAAATGAAGCATGTAGGATAAATCTGTATATATGAGAAGATTAAAATAGATGGTGATTGACCACTGTAGTTGGTACATAATCAGCTGGATTACTACTAAGGCTGCTGATATTGTGTGGTTCTGGGTTGTAGGTGGTGCCATGTGAAAAGCCTCCATTCGTGGCCAACACTGCTGAGACTACGTGCTCCTCTGCTCATCAAACGGAATGCAGTCCAAATTCAGCCCAACTTTTAAAATCTGTCTTTGTGAAAAATGTTGGTTGGGCTTCTCAGGTGAGAAATGAATATTCATTACGAAGGGAATTCTGTTCTTTTTTTCCTATTTAAACTTGAGATATATATTTTTAAGTCATTAACTTTAAACTTGATTTGTGAGGAATATATTCATTGTGCCCTGCTACAGTTTAAATCAGAAAATTGGTATCTGGGAAGATCCTTCCAGGTAAGTGTCTTGGATAAATACTGTGGTGAACTACATAAGTAGAAGAAACCAACATAATAGTGCAATATTGCAGTTATCACAATTTTCCTGTGGTTATTATTGCCTGTTTCAGTGTTTTCTGTCATTTAAATTTGACTCTAGTAAAAAATAGCAGCTGTTAAACTTCTGTCTGTTCGCTAATGTAGATGTAAAGGTGTGATGACAAAGTGTTTTTAACAGATGTGTACCAGATCTGTACAGGAATGAATCTGCCTGTACAACAGGAAAAGCTGTTTCCTTACAGATGGATTCTTCCGCTGCTTTTCTGTGGGACCAGCTTTAGATTTTGAAAATGCTTCTCTGCAATCCAGATCAAATAAGCTTCCTCTCCTAACAGAAAAAGTTTGCTTTAAAAACATAGGCTTTAAAATGTACATAGCTGTGAACACTCACAAATGGGCCTTCTATTTTATGTTTGGTCCTATTTAAAATTTCTTTAGGAGTGGTTAAGTTAAAGGTACTTCTTTCTTTAACTCTCATTGAAAAGGATGACTAAAGCTGAGTATCTTAAACCTTAGGAAGTCTTGATTCTTGTGATTGCACAAGACTACTTCAAGCGAGGTCACAGGCAATCTTTATCTTTAAAAGACTGACCAAGATGTCTAAGTCACTTCAGCAACTCTGAAAAACTTTCAGCTTCAATTATTAGGAAAACTCTAGGTAGGTAATCCTGTGTCTTATGTCCTCAAACCATAATGCAACTTCTCTTGTTAGCTGACCAGTGGAGCAGTATGGGTTCAGTTCAACGATGGATCCCAACTGGTAGCCCAAGCAGGTGTTTCTTCCATCACTTACACGTCTCCAGATGGCCAGACAACTCAGTGAGTCTCTTACTGCTGTAAAAATACTTTGTTTACTGTCACTGCAAACTTCATAGCTGCTCTTAATTTTTGTGTTGTAAATACTAAAACTCAACTTTTCAATCACTCCTTAGTTGATCAGCTTATATAAGCTTAAAAGAGAAGCACCTATAGCTTTGAACTCTGGATAACAAATTAATTTAAAAAGCTGGGAATGCGTCTACTTCTTGGTCTCCAGACCACAGCCACTATTTGTGCGTAGTATTTAAAAGAGGGAGGGGGGAGAAAATTAAAGTTTTAATATTTTTCTTCAAGACACTGCTAGATAGCATGTCAGCATTGATGCACAGATCTGAAGTGCTCAGGGTGAAGTCTTGCATGTCTCTTGGACACTGGGCGTTTCTCGTACTGATATGGCCGCTCAGTAACATGCTTCCTCTGTACAGAGTTTGAGATGGTAAGATACAGTCTGTTCAGATATTATTGCAGCTTTAAACATTGTTTAGATGATACTTTCTTAATCTGAAACACTGTTTTTCAGTTAAATATCTGTAGGCGAGAGGGGCCTGGATTTAAGCCATCAAGCTCAAATTAATGTGTCTAGATAGACTTAAATGACTAAATCAAGTAGATATTATCTATTTACAGGCAATTTTGAAGTAATTATACTGTCCTGAACTACAATTATTTCAAGCCTCTAAATTTTGTATGCTCATTTGCCTTTCTAGGTATGGAGAAAATGATAAGTTGCCAGAGTACATCAAAGAGAAGCTGCACTGTCTGTCTTCTATCCTCGTGATGTTTACCAACCCAGCTGGTCCCCACTGATGAAAGCAAAGCAAGTGTCTGGACACAAGAGCTTAATAAACTCAGTCATTCACTTTCAAGCAAAGTGACTGATCTTACTCAGCTTTGCAGAAATTCTTCCAAAAGCTGGTAAAAATTTAGGAAGGATCGCTCTGTTTATGTGTAGCAAATTGCTTGTAAAAAAATCCTAAACACGTTTTTCCTCAAAATGATGGATAAACTTGCTCAAGCAAAACTTTGAACACCTTAGTTCAACATAGCATCAACTTTTTGGAAACAAATCTGAATCTCTTTTTTTTTTTTTTTTTTTTTTTTTTTTTTCTTTTTCTTTTTCTTCTCCCACTGCTTACTCAGTGCCACCAATCAAGGAAAATGCATCTGTGCTGTTGAAGTGTTTGTATTTGTAAATAATTTATATTTTTACATCTTACAAGTAATATATGTAAATATGTATATGTTTTATAACTGTTTGTTTTTATTTTTTGTAGCAGCAGCTTTAACTTCCCTGCACAAGCATTTTATACAACAACAACAAAAAAAAAAATAAATGCAGTGGTAATGGTCCAGATCTATTTACTTGGTTTGTGTTCAAGTGATGGTTTAGAGGAAAGCCCTTTCCTTTAAGTATTAAGTTGAATTTATAGTAGGAGCATCATCTTGGTTGTTTAGGGACAAACAATATAAAACTGTTGCACAAAGTTACTTCCAACTTGCTGAACCGAAAAACTGCACTGTGATTTCTATATTCAGCATTTTACCTCTGGCCTACAGATGATTAAAAGCAGAAGCATAGTTGATAGCAAAACAAATAACACATACTGTAGGAACTGAGTTGACTTTGTAGGAATTTTATTAACTTTAGGTTCTTTTACTGTGTCTTACACATTATGAATTGCACTTAAAACAAACTGCAGTAGCATTAACAGTTTTTTCTTTTTTTTTTAAGCATTTTGCTTAAGGATGCTAACGTTTCTGATAGTGCTTATATTCCTACTTGAATAAGTACTCCAAGTTTTTCTTATAAGGTAGGAGAAAGGCTTAAGTGGAGTGGCAGAGTGGGATCCAAAAAGGTGTCAGTGGCAGGGAGGGGGAGTTTTAGAGGCGCTGAGGGTGGTCTAGGCACAATAAACTGAGCTGTGTAAAACCCTCAGGAAAGAGGGTTTTTCAAATATGTAGGTTCAGCTTAGAGCTGAAATAGCTTTGACTAATATTAGTTCTCGTTATTCATCTAGTCTCTTTTAGAGTCAAATGTGAATTTTATTTTTTTTTTGCCATGTCCAAATTGAGGAAATACTTGCAAATAAGGAACAAGAACGATATAGAAGTAGCACTTAAAAAAGCCTTAAATGATTCTCTAAAAGGCATTTTTTTAATAACTGCTCTTTCAGGAGAGACTTATCTTCTCATGTGGGACCTTCATCCTCAAATGGAATGACTACATGGTAAAATAATGATTACAAGACTTTGAGAAACCAAGTAGTGTACATAGCTCTTATCCAGACTCTAACATTTTTCTGAATATACCTTTAGATCCAAACCTATGCAGACGAATACAGCTTTCTTAGAAGAAACATTTCGGTTTAGTCCTTTAATCTTAACTATTCACTTTTAAAGTAGCAAGTCAACCTTGTTAAAAACTTGCATTATCAGCAACACTCATTCTCTTTACTTGAGCTGTTATCTACTTCGATGTGCAAGCTAAACATCAGTAGTTGAAGAAAGCCTAAGAGGTAGACGTGAGGGGAGCAGAAAGGCATAAGTGCTTAAAAAAAAATATTAACTAGCAGCTAGCTTGTAAGGAACAGCAACTTAAGTGCAGTTACAGAATAAAAAGGAAAAATAGAAGCCCTATCTGTGGATACAATAACATGTTTTGTAAGAATAAAAGAGAGAATAAGAGAAAATGAAACTTCCCTATTCCCTTCAGTCACTATTGAAAAAATAATCTTTTAATTTAGTAGTCTTTTAGTGTTTAAATAATTCATTACATAGGAATATTTATTACATTTAATAAATCCAGTAATCATCAAATATTAGACACATTAAGCAGCAGCCACAACTCTCATACTGGAGTTATTCCAGAATTTTTTCCCCCATAGTACCGAAACAGATAAACCTGTACACATGAGCTTAGGTGCTATGATGAAGAAAAATGATTATTTCTCTTTTAAAAATAAACACTGAATGATTCAAACATTAATTCCTGTTTCTCATACTATATTATCAGAAAAAAATAAATCTACAAATATAAGTTAACACCTGAGGAGCCAGTTCCCTCCATTTTACTTAATTAACACTGGTTGCTCAGCACAGTACATTTATTCTCACAAAGGTGAACAAAAGTGTAAACTATCACACTTACTATTTCCTTCTTGTAGTAAAGTTAAGAACAGCTGTGCATAGTTCAACTCCGTGCAAGGTATCTTTCTTGCTACAAAAAGGCATTCAGCAAAACAGAAAAATTGCACGTACGCTTCACTGTAGTTCAAGTAACAGCCACAGAAGCTGTGGTTTTCAATGGCTCTGAACCAACTCAAATGCTCAAATCCCACATAAACTGCTCTGAAGTAGGCACCTATCTTCCTCTATAATTCCGTCACATTTAATTTGAAATCCTAGAGAAAATGTACTGCTATGTAACCGTTTCCAAAGTGAGACATTGTGTATTCACCAGTGCTTACAAGCTAGCAAACCGAACACCAGGAGGTTCACTTAAGTAGTGATGTTTCCGTACAAAGTGCATGCAGCTCAACTAATCTTGTAGTTACAAAAGCGTTACTAATCCTGATTCACAGAATCAAGATAAAAATTTATTTTACTTCTTTCTGGAAAGGATGCGCATAACCTCTGGCCTTCACAGCTGCATTCAGTACACAGGTGCATCATTTACACTGTATACACTTAAAATGTGCCACTGTATCGATCTAACTTGTTCACATCCCATTCTCTGCTGCTGGAAAAGCAGAATACAAAAGTTCTGTTGCAGCAGGAGTAACGATGTATTAGGATATGACCAAGTTATGTGTTCTGTCAATGTGTAAGTACAGGTCTGCAGTTCTTAGCATACAGCTAACAAGGTCAGTGGTTAGGTACTCCTCATTAAAAAGTAGTAATAAACTATTATTTCTGGTTGGTTTTACTTATTTAAAAAAAAAAAACAACTATTTAACAATTCTCTTCTTGCACCCTTCCGTATCTGACAGAAAATGCAATAAGTCTCTTGTACACTATCTCCAAGATTAAGAGAGAGACTACAACTACTCCACAGATTAAGCTAAACGCCCAACGTGGTCCCAGGTGAGTGTATATCTGGCTCACAAAAACAGGCCCAAGTATTCGTGCTCCGCTTCCAGAGGCAGTTAACCATCCCATGTAGACACCCTACAAAAGATGAAAAGCTTATATTAGTAATACAGGAATTTTTTGGCTTGCCAATAATTCCAAGCAATTATCCTAATTAGAAAATTTAGAAGTGTTTAAGCAATTGCTTATTTTTCTTAACTCATGAAGATACTGAGCATTTTGTTTCCAAGAGTACTGCTCAGCTTCTCTAAGCATTACTTCAAAGGCTCCACTGAGCTACACACTCCATGGCTTTCGAATAAAGAGGCATTCTGGCTCAAAGCATTTAGTCTCTTACAGCAAAATGTAACATGGAAAAAATGAGGTAAGTGGTGAAAAAGGAAGAAAATTTTTTTGTCAAGCAGTAATATCACCTCGCTGTGTGTTTCACTACTGTAAAATGTCAATAACTGCAGGTATCATAGCATTTGTAGTCTTTATACAGTGTCCTTAGTAAGGGAAACATTATTCCGTACTGCTATTCCAAATACATAATTGGTTGTTACAAAAATGACTCTTTCAGAACAGTTGTGAAAGCCAGAAGCTTTGAGCTTAGCTGAAATTTTCATGCTGTAAGATTTACCGTGAATTGTAGTACCAGCCTTGCCTTCTAATTCCTCTAGGGACTTGCCTTGGATTTAAAAAAAGAGTGGAGTTCCTGGAAATTTCTGCCCTGGTTGAACCGTACCACTATGTGGCTGATGACAAAAGGAGTTTTAGGTAGATCCCTCGTTCTAATAAAGAGGGTACAAGTCCTGGAGAGCAAATGAAACAAACTGTTTAAGCATCACACTTACCTGAGGCTTCGGTCCTAGAATTTTTGAGTATAAAGTGTAGGACATGACGTTACAAACCGGATAGCCCAATCCTATCAGTACGTCGGAGCTGAGGTACTGGGCCAGATAGATCATGGGAGTATTCAGGCACCAGGACTGTGTGACGGGGCAGCCTACGGGTTCCACCGTATGGTTGGATGGAAGCTGCGCTGCTTGCAAATTCCAGAAAGGCATTAACATTTCAGTGGGATTTGTTCTGGGAATGGAGTTATTCTTTATTTCTGTAAAAACAAGTTATGCATACTGTTAAGAAACAAATACAATAAAAAGCTTTCAATAAAACATCACAATTATAGTTTAGTAGGACTTGAATTATACCTTCCCACTGGATATTTGGTAGTTTTTTCCCCCAAGGGAGTAAGATAAAGAATCCAACCAAGACAATCAGTAAGCCTCCATGGAGTATGGCACGCTCACCAGTCCTATCAAACAATGAAATCACAATTAAATATATTATTTAATTCAAGTAAACTTTATGAAGGTGCCCATGAGTTTGTGGAAAAGATACCTGATCAAAACACCTGCAAGAGAAATTGCAAAATCACACTAACATAAAACCTGTTTCTCTCATGATTCCAGGGTAAAAGACAAGGAAGGGGGTTATGTTAACCAAACAAAGAACAACCACAGCATCACGGCTGTGTCAAAATTGGACTAATTTCATTGTCATAGTAAAACCAGATTCATTAACAAGTAAAAGATTTAAGTAATAAAAATTTGGCCTTGCCATAAAGCTTTCCACACTTAGTTAACATAAGTAAGAAAAATCAGATAACCTCCAAAAACTTACTTTTTAGACAGCGTTTTAACCACCATGAAAACAACAACTGATTCAATGCCAACCACACTAAGGATTATTCCATTATAAAAAACAGCTTCTTTCCTGGTCCAGGAATACATATCCATCGTCAACGGAGTAGCTATACTAAATTGACAAAACAAAATGACATTAATTAAAAAAAACAACTTCTATACAGCTGTTTCCACATATCTATTGTCCCAAACACCAAATACAGCCTTTCCTCCTGATGGGCATATCAGAAAACACAGGCTCGTTATAAACTAATTGTCATGCATATTTATTAAAAATAAATCCACTAGACAAAATCCACAACTGCATTACACCAGCCATACTCTGAAGCACCATCAGTCTCTTTCATGAGAAGATGATGCAGTTAAAGCAAAGCAATAGTAACAGAAAGAAAAAAAAAATCAGGCCCTGTGAGTATAAAAATAATAAACATTTAACACTGTTTCACTGTTAGCAACCAACGAATCCCTAGGAACTAAATTTTCTAAAAATAACGCAATTGACAGAGACATAATGTTAAAAGAAATCTTAGCTACACAAAATAAATCTTACATCCTCAAAGTATTTGACAAGAAAAAAGAAGTATACTTCAGTCTGAGATAATATTAGGTTTTACTTATTTTCTTAAATAGAGAAAATTTGGGAGTGAATAATATATCTCTTCAGGTAAAAAAAAAAGGCCATGTATAGCAGTGTATTTAAGAATACAATTGCATTAACTGTATCAAACAATTGTTTTCATCATTACTGAAATAATCATTACTAAATGCTTTTTCAACACCTAAAAAGTTGAGGATATGGGTTTGCACATATTCAAAAGCTTTTACATTAATTTTTTCACATACTACAAACTGTATGCTGCATATTTTCAGTTATTACTGACCTTTAATTCATTACTCTATATTAGCATACATCAATTTGCTTGCATATGGTTTTGGACTTCTATTTCTGAGGAGTACGGTTAAGAAAATGAGTGCAACAAAACTTAACTACATTACATGTCTAAGCACTTTGAGAGAAAATAAGACAAACTTACGTTTCAAAGACAGCAAACACAAACAAGATGACAAAGAAAAGAAAATTGATTGCTACCACAGCAACATGGTCAACATTTCCTTCTTCGTCCTGATCCAGAACACCATTGTCTGCAAGAAAATCAAAGAATAATCTGAATTGCAAACTGAGCTCTTTTTACATGACCACAGATTACAAAGATTAATGATTGCCTTTCTGTGTTAAATACTTAACATGTAGGATGGAGGGTGGCCAGGCAGTTATATTTTGGCAATATCTAAGTATAATGTTTTCAAATCAAAACGGAATTGCTGAAATTTCAATCCCTCTGACAACGAGGGAAAATTATTTCAAAATTGGTTATGCCATCTGTTGACCTACGATAATGCTGGGACTGACAAGTCCTGAGTGACAGTAAAACAAACTTCTTTAAATGTCTTAACAATGGAAACCAAAACACTTTCTGTTCCTCTTGCAAGGTTAAAAGTACACAACAGTAGAATTCTCTGCACCACCACGGACGGAGCCTTTGTTCCTCTAACCTCAGCATAGAGTTTTCATACAGAAAACACCAACGTGTGGTGTGCTCACACAGCTCCCTTTTTTAACAGAAACCTAATCCTATACTGAAACTGGTGAGTTCCACACATTTTAAAAGAGGTTTAAGATCATCTTGTATACACTTTTTATTCTTCAAGTGAAAATGATAGATTTAAAAAAAAAAAATTTGAACTGTGTACCAAAAAGGTATGTATTTGATGTGGCAATTACTGTACTTTAGTCTCACCAACCAAATTTACTTACACAAGATACACCTTCTAATAAGATGCCGTATGTGAAAGCTGATACGCAATAACAGTACTACTCAGCGTGATATAGAACAAAAGAGAAGTACAACTGCAGAGCAGAAGTTAAGGGAGATTTTTTTAATGTTCATATTCACTTAATACTGAGTCTTAGAAGAGACAGTTCCAGGGTGAAAAGGAGGATCCATACGATTTTTTTTTTCCTTCTTTGCTACCAAACAGCACTATGGACACGTATGGACACAACATGGACATGAAGCAATTTGTGGACCAGTTAGAAAGAGATGGAGCCAACGCATCAGACTTTAGAATGCTTCTAAAAGATTGTATATAGTAGCAGGGTACTTCAAAATTATCATCACAGAGTAAGTTTTCCAGAAAACATAGATACCTTCTCCTTCAACATTGATACTTTTGCATCGCCGTCCCATGTCATCCACTCGATGCTCTCTAGAAATTTAGAGCTGTTTTCATTAATACACATATTTATTTTATCTACAATTGAGTCAAATTTCTATTAAAATAATTCCAAATGGCATAATCTTATATTCTAATTATTCCCAGCTCCTTTAAACATCATCTGTGTAGTCTACATTTGGCTGCAGTGAACACCACTACATTCAAGAAAGGAAATATTCTAGTGGGATAATATCGCGTATCTGTGTGCATCTCTCCCCTCCCCTCACTGCCACAAATGAGAGAATGCGTAAAAATCCCCCCTCTAGATTCTCAAAGGAAAGATACAGGGAGAACCCTACAGACAAGCTAACTTGATTTCTCTTTAGAGAATTAAAAACCTATCAAGGCTAAGCTAATAATCTAACAGGTCTAACTTTTAAAATCGGTTTACATTCTAGATGTAACATCATTATGATTCATTTACAAGCATAATGAAAAAGATACAAGCATATATTAAAGAAAGTAGAAACCCTGAAAAATAACTAACCGCTTATAGTTTTAGTGCTCCAGATTACAGGCTTATTATTCCTCATCCTGAGCAGCATTTGTTACAACCCAACTACTAAAACAAGGTAGAATATTTCTCTTTTTTGACTTGATTACCTGAATATGGCAAAGATGAGAATAATATTAATAACTCCTAAGACAGCTCCAAATAAAACTGGTGTTGTATACATGTTCAGCTGAAGACGAATTAATTTCCACGTTACTCCTTCTTCTCCAATAAGTGTAAAACATGTCTGAAAAACTTAAAAACATAGATCTATTAAGAAAATCTTGAGAGTCATTAAGTATTAGAGCAGACACAGAATAAACATATAAAACTGGGTAAGTTGTTCTAATTGCTAAGTAAAATGTAAATATTATACCTGTCAAACCTTTTACATCTTGAGAATTCTACTCTAAATAAACTGATGGGTACCAGTGGGATCTCAACTAGCCAGAAAACCTCTTGGTTACATACAGATACACTGGATAAATAACAGCATGACACTTAAAGAACTGGAACTGAATTCCCAGTGTACCAGTGGTTAATTTTCTTGGCCATGGGCAGACAGCTGATTTACTTTTTCCTCTTCCTCCCACATGGAAAATCTTGGTCCTGGGACCGGACTACCCCGCCTGCTAAGGGCAGGCTAGAAAAAAGAGAAGTTGTGGGTTTTTTTTTCAATTAAAATTTAAATTGGCGCAGAGCAAAGGTCTGTAAGATCAGGTCACTTGATTACTACTGTTAGGAAATGCACTGAGAGTCCTTATCAAATCAGGAAAGTGAATTAGCTAAATTTATACTCTGTGCAAATCACACAAAGAATGCAGATTTTTTTGTTGCTGTAAATCCTTTAATGCTCTATCAACAGTATTAGTAATAATCAACTGAAGAAAAACGTTCAGCCCTGAATGTTCACCTCATTTTATTACCATACACAGAGCACTTCAGCTCTACTAATTGGATATTTCCTAATCTCCAGCTGTAGAAGACAAGTAATCAGTAGAGGCTGTTCAGGACAAAATTGGTGTCTCTTTACAACACAAGGGAAGTCTAACACATTTCTCCATGAAGTAGATAGACAAAGTATTTCAGAAGCCACAGTTACGCCTGATCTGACACCCCTTGAGCTCTTTGTTCCCTTAGCTCTCTGTAAGACCTGTGCTATGTCTCAAAATTTTTGCCAACACGAAGATTTTGTGATGGTCACTACAAGATCAGAAAGATCTGTTGGACGTTGTTTTCCAAAACATCTGAGGCAAGGTGAAATTTTCAGTCACTTCTGAAAGGTAGAAATCTTTGCCCAAGTACAGTTATGTTAGATTCCCTTCTCCATGAATCAAGTGCAATTGGTCACAGACTATTTAGTGGGTGCTGGTACAAGAGAGCATCTTGGAATTTGTTTTTCCTACTGCCAGTAATCCAAACCAGCTAGTTTTTAACTACAAATAATTAGAGTTTCTTTAGACTAGAATATGTCAGTTATATCAGCATACACAAGGATTTTTAAGTGGATCCCATTTATTCAATTTTGATACAACGGACAAACTATGCCCTAAAATCCCTAACATACAGCTGCTGAGGATTCCTACTTCCAATGCCCAATTTAATCCTAAAAATTATTAGAGAAGTGAGGAAAGAAGATACGCTTTACCTGGTCCTAATATGAAACCAACTGCTTGGCAGGCACTGGTGTTGGCCATGGCACTTGTCCTTTCCGTAAGAGAAGTGGCACCCGCAATATACGATCGGACTACAGCCACGTTTCCTTAAAAAAACAAACCCAAGAAAGCATTAATGTAAATAGCAAAGTTATATTCTTAAATTATCCAGTTACATGAGGGTTTTTCTTATTTTGCAAGAAAATAAAACCCAGCACTCCCTCTAGTATTTATACACATCTGCACAAATATAAAATTTTATTATAAACTAGTATTTCTAGTTTATAATAAAACTTTGTTTGCTTTGTTAAGTAATAAGTTATCATACATGTAATGGTAAATCTGCTACTAAAATATCACGTTAACCATCTTACACAAGACACAGAACTTAATAATCTTCAGAAATGTAAAATCTGCTGTGGTTACCTGCTCCAAATCCCACAAGAGCACGTGCAGTTAGCATGTAGTATTTGTTGTGTGAATGAGGAACGTGGACGTAGGCATAAAGACAATTGGCAGCTACAGAAATAGCAGTTGAAACGACGAGAGGTTCTCTCCTTGGCCTGTGATTGGACCACAAGCCGAATAAGGGAGAGGCGACCATTTGGCCAATGCTATACGAAGCTATAATCCAGCCCAGGAAACTTGCATCTGCTGTCGGATCAATCTGCAGAAACAAATTCATCAATTCTATGGGTAAGGTACTATATTTTTTTATAATATCAACAAAACCATTTCAGAGTCAGTACCTAAGACTCCGCACTGTAATTGTGAGGGTATATGGCACCATGCAATACATGACTTCTTCTGGGTCTCTGAAGCAGTTGTTTTCACATAGTACTTTGTCCAGGACAACAAACCTTGGCTAACTGTCGCCAGCAACGCACCAAACCAATAAAAAATGCTTTGATTTGGGACTGGAAATGGCTCACTTGCAGCAAACTCAAATAGTTTTCCTGCAGCACAGACATAGGCTATAGACATAAGTTAAGCAGTACGGTAGAGAGTTTACAGGCCAGGAGCAAGGAATCTCTTAAGTCATCTCTGCACAGGCCTGAACCTCTCCTGATTTAAAAGGCTGATGATGTATTTTCTTTTCTTCTCCAAGAATTCAGCACCAGCCTAGATTTTAATGATACCTCTAGGATCCTGCCCAGGATACGTTCTTCCAAGTTTCCATTTGGAATTGCCTTGTACAATTTCAAGACCAGCAAAATCCCAGCACAGATTCAGCTAAAGTTTTAGAGACCTTTTATGTCACTTTTAACAGCAACACAACAAAGAAGGAATAAAATCCAAACCTAAAACCACTGTCCAGGCACACAGGCAATTCCCTATTAAGAATATCAAGAAGGTCTACGTGCAACAATCTGACATTTACAGAGCAACTTCTACCTTCAACTTCCTTTCTTTTTTTTTTTTTCAAAATATAGACAGGCCTTGTGTATTACGTTTTAACAGTACAAATACATCCAGATAAAGAGATTTCTATTTGTTCACTGTCCAAGAAAACAGTGAAATTATATTGGAAAACCACACATTTCTAGATTATGATTTACCTTTATCAATTCAGGAAATCAACCGACAGATTTTACATGAAACAGTAAAAGCTGCCCAAGTGGATGGCAAAATAAAAGTCTCTTCTAACCACACATTTCCCTTCACTGTTTCTTTTCCTAAATAAAATGCCAAGTTTTGTATTACATACGTCCAAGCAGGAGTGTTCTGTTCTTACAACTAAAAAAAAAAATGTATTTACAAACCTTTTGGAGATATGGCCACACAGACATAATTACAATTGAGAAACCTGCAATGTAGTAAAAACATAACTAAAGTTACTTTATTTGCCATGTTTATCAGTAATTCACTTGACTGGAACAGTTATTAGAGGCTCCTTATTCTGCTCCTAAGTGTGTTATAGTCTAAAACTGCATCAGTCTGTCACCTGGAAAAACTATGTATTGTATGTTTTTAAGGAGCGATCATTCCTTCTAACAGGAGGAACTATTTTTAAAATAACATTTTATAGGTGCATACACACTAACCAAAAAAAACTCCAATGAAAAGAATACTGATGTGCCAATCAAACTGCATGGGATTCTTCATTTGAATGGAGGGACAACAAGATCCCCAGAGTAAAAATGATTTCTTGATAGACTGACATATTTGTACTCATTTATCAAAGAAATTTCAATTCATCAAATTAAAAAAAAACCAAACAACAGAAATCACTGAAGTATCCTACGATTTTTAAGATCATTTCTAGGCCCACAGAAAATCACCAGAAGTAAAAAAACCAACAGCATTCTCGTTTCCAGGGGCAGTTATTTAGGAATGAAACAGTAATTCGTTCTGCAAGGGAGAGGCAAAATCCCGTAGGAGAAAACAAACTCTCATACACATTTTGTAACAGATAACATATATTTCCACAAAGATCTTACCTCTTAAGAGCTCATTGTTATTTCTAATTTAATTCCCTAAATGTTTCACTTTGGATGATAAAAGTGTAACCTTTGTTTTGTTTGGTTCTGAGCAATAACCTTACTCTGCCACTACCTTTTACCTCAAACTAT
Source organism: Ardeotis arabs (assembly GCA_011801015.1). NCBI lineage: Eukaryota > Metazoa > Chordata > Aves > Otidiformes > Otididae > Ardeotis > Ardeotis arabs. The sequence goes on along the minus strand of JAAGAY010137758.1, from coordinate 1,950 downwards.
GACAAAGCCATAAAGCAAAGATTTAAGTAATACGTCATTTAGTCTCAAAACAGATCATTACTTAACTTATTAAATGTAACTTTCTGTTTGATTTGTTAGTCATATCTTCTCTTTGGAAGAATCAGAAAATGCACCTTTTGAAGGTTATAAATGTACAGTAGCATTAAAAGAGCTATGTAGTCGAAATCTAGAAAATTGTATTTTTAAAACCAAAATATATTCATTAAGCAAATAACATGGAAATCCACCTGTGTTTACTCACCTACACTGCTGAGAAACATAGTAAGATACATAATCCAGATGGATCGCCACCTGCTCTTATAATGCTCTTGTGTCTCCACAACATCCCTGGTTTTGAACCGAAAATCAAGAGAAAAAGAAATCGTTATCAGATTCTCTTCTAGTTATTTCCACAGGACACCGAAAACATTTTTTCACAATTAATTTCTCAATACAATTGTGTAAACTGTTATGTAGGAATGGATTGCCACACAGCAAAGAACATCAAGAATTTATTTTAGAAGCAAGCTAATTTTTCACTGAAAAAATACTACATTGACAAAAAACTAATAGAAATGCTGTCATGTACCATTGCATTCAAATGTTACAGAAAGAGAGATTTATCCAGAGAGATCTTCAATTCTGCAATCACTTTGTATCGACACTTTGGAGCACCACAGGTATCACGTAAAGGTTTTAAGAAGTACGTGTTAAACCGTAAAACCCCAGACATTGTGCCAGAACTGTGACTTTAAAGCAAAAAGACCCCAAACCTGAACAACTACTGACTAGATTAAAAGGCACAGTCAGTCTATTCTTACCATGAGAAAATACAATGTAAAAGATGTGTAAAAGATACTGGTGAAGGTTGCAAGGGCTGCAAAAGAAAAAAAATTTAAAATAGAAGTTACAAACTTTGTGAGCAGTCTGTTAATTTTCTGAAGTTTGTAAGCACCTTCTGAGACCCAGGCACTTTTTCAGGAGAACATTTCAGAGTACTTCACTTCTTCTGGTTTTGAAGCATTGTAAACAAAATCATCTCTGTCCGAAAAACGCAGACCGAGGTTGTATACGCCAGAGTTTATAAACGTTGTTTACACAGGGCATACCTAAACTTGGCATATGTGCAACTTTAAAGCTAATATAGCTATTCCACGGCACAATTTGAACGTTTATTTCTTCAGAAATGTTGACACACAGGAGGAGCACTATTAAACACCTCGGCTTCAGCACCACAACAACCGGTTTCAGACATTTTAGACACTTCCCAAGCCAGGGTGTTTGTTTTCTTCCAGCCCCCGCCGCGGGGAGGGCGAGGCCGCTGTCCGGTATCTCCTCTCGAAGCCGGTGGCTTCCCTCACGCTCGGGTTTTCCTCGCGGGGTCAGGCACCCACGCGTGGGTGTGGGGGGTGAGGGACGCGGGACCCACTCGTGGTTCCTGCGGGCGGGAGGCGCCTGTGGGCGCAGCCCCCCGCGGCACAAGGAACCGCCCCAACGTGGGAGGGGGGCGGGAAGGGACAAGCCCCTACCTGCTCTCCTCCTCCGCCTCTCCGGGACTCAGCAAAGGCTCCTGCCCCTCCGCAGCCAACTCCGGACTGGAAGCCGCCGCCATACCCCGCCGCGGCCGCTTCCGAGCCCCGTAGTACCGCGATCCGCTCCAGGCCACCCCCCCCACCCTTCCCTCCGCCGCTGGTGGGCGCTACCGGTCGGGGCCGTCGCTTAGCGCCGCGGAGCCGGCCCAGCGCGAGACGGGGGCGGTGAGCACGGGTGACGTGCGCGGGGGCGGGGCCGGCCGGCCTCCCGCGCTCAGCGCCTGCGTACGTGCGCCCGCTCGCGCCGGAGGCCGGCCCCGCCCTTCTCCTCCCACACCCCCATCTCCCTCCTCCTCTTCCCGCCCATGTGGTGCCTCCGCCGTCGGGTGAGTGACCTTCGCGGGGGGGGGGGCAGGAC
>JAAGAY010137757.1:0-58640 GCA_011801015.1 Ardeotis arabs | reverse complement strand
ACCTGATCTAGTGGGGGATGTCCCTGCTCCTTGCAGGGGGGTTGGACTAGATGACCTTTGAAGGTCCCTTCCAACCCTAACCATTCTATGATTCTATGATTCTAAGGTCCTGAGGTTGTTCTGCTCGTTTATGCATCTAGTTATGTGAAAGAAGGCAAATGTAGGGAGACAGAAATCCAAAGGAGCTTAAAAGCAGTCCGAGCTGATTCAGCATGTACTGGGTTTGGCAAGGGATGGAAAATTTGGCTAATTTTCTTCATAGCAGCCCCTATGATGCTGTATTTTAGACTGGTGACCAAAACACTGTTGGTAACACACTGATGTTTTAGCTACTGCTGAACAGTCCTTGGACAACAACAAAGCTTTCTCTGTTTTTCACTTTACCCCCACAGTGAGTAGGCTGGGGGTGGGCAAGAGGCTGGGAGGGGACACTGGCAGGGCCGCTGACCCCAACTGATCAAAGGGATATCCCACACCATATGAAGTCATGTTCAGCAATAAAAACTAGGGGGAGTTTTTTCTGAGGTAGCTGTTGCTTGGGAACTGTCTGGTCTGCTGGTGGTGAGCGATTGCTTTATCTTTTTTTCATTACTTATTAAACTGTCTTTATCTCAACCATGAGTTTACTCACTTTTTACCCTTCCAATTCTCTCTCCATCCTGCTGGGTGGCTCCTAGCAGGGTCAGCCTATCACAAATACTGCAGCTTTTGAATGAGGCTACTGAGGACTCTCTTACATTTAATGCTCAGTGGGCAGCATCCCATTATGAATCACTTCCTGTGTTTTTCTTTCTCATAACAGTATTATTAGCAGTAATGTCACAGGCTCAGCTGATGTTTTGACTGGTAAGGTCAAGCTAGCTCTTGGCCTTATACAGGCCTAAGTAAGGTCAAGTATATGTTGGCAGCAGACCATCATACTTTCATCCTATTGAACAATATTCTGCACATAGTCTGAGTGAAGGGGTTGAGGTATTCTCCCAAAGGAATGTCTTTATCCCCAGAGGAGAAAGTTGTACTCATGCAATGAGTCAGTCCTCTTTCTGGTCCAGTAAATCATGAATCACTATTTACTAAATGGCACAGCTTCAAGAGGAAGGTAAATTATCTCACACCAGACAGCTTGTGTATGCCTAGGATGTTCTTTCTGTGGGGAAATATATAAATTTCAACCTCCTCGGGCAGAAGAGGCTACATTGCATAGTGCTTTCCTGAACAAGTGATTTACCCACTGAGCTATTAGATAAAAGAAGTACTCCAGCCACTGAGAAGCAGAAATATTTGTGGCTGTAATGTTTTAACATGCCTAATTCTAGAAGTGTGTGGGCATATGCATGCCTTTTAGATTAAATCCTTCCAGGGAGCTGTGAAGAACATTTAGTCCTGGCTGAATTCTAACTAGAACTAAACATTGGAACTGTGTCAGGCTACTGAAATCTGCCCCAAACTCCACAGTCCATCTTCATATTTCCCAGCATCAACTGAGAAGCATTAAACCCAAGATGATATTCATTCATTTATGTCAAAACATAATTTATAAGACTATTCTAATAAATTTCAATAAGGTGTGGGAGAAACTCACCTAATGAGTTACTATCACCTAGTTCTTCCTTCACCTATTTGTTAGGAAGTTTACACAGAAGTAAGAATTCAGCTCCCCAGTTCCAGATAACTGGCTTAAGAAACTGGACAGGACTTAACCAGTAAGACTAAGTAAATTGATTTAAATATGGGGGTAAAAAAAGAAAGAATAAGCTGGGAGAGAAAGCATTGTCCACAGAATTTGTCTTAAATCGAACTAGAAAATGTGAAACTTCAAAATCAGCCTTTCCCAGATATGTGCTCACATTTTGCTTGTAATTTTCCAGCTGGGGAAACATGAAACAGATTGTATTTTATCTTGCAGTTTTGCAACAAAATGAACGTTTATGTCAATACATAAAAAAAATCTTTCAGATTATTTTATTGAAAAATGTACGTCTCAAATTTGTGACTTTAAATTTTCCATTTTTATGAGACTTGGCTATATTGAAACACTTTTCTATTTGGAGTAAATTATTTTAGGAACAGAGTTGCTTCCTAGGCTTTGTGCAGTACTAAGTTTGAAATACTGCCATTGTTTAGGAAAAAGGAATGACCATTATTAGTGATTTTATTCTTTAAGTGAACACTCTCTTCCTCCAGCAGTGTTAGCAAATAAATCTATTCACTTATTCCTTTACATACCTTTCTTGGTAACAAATGCTGAATTGTTGTGGAATTAAAATAGACTTGCTATATCTTTTTCAACTTGTTAAATCAGCATCTTGTATTATTCATAACTTCAGTGTACAAGATACAACTCTACAGTAGTCCTTGCTATCAAGTATGCCATGGTTGAATGTAGGGTGACGTGTTTAAATTAGTTACAGAAAAAGAAAGCTCTGAAAAAAACTTTTGAATGCAAAGATACATACATACATACATACATAGTTAACTGGACCTCCTGTGCATACCTAAATGTGGAGACTTAAACATATTTTACATAGGTAGTTGATTTTTTACATTTTTTAGGCCCATCAATAAGGGATGACTTTTATGTGATTGAGGCAAGGCAATTTTGCATGTTAGATGACTTTTAACTTTGCTTACTAAAAAATTTGTTCCTGCTCACCTAAGTATTGCTGTCACCAGGGTTATATGTGTGTGTGTGTATGGGAGAGAAGGAACATTTGTTCTCAAGACTGCATTTACTAGGAATGAGTTAGATGGATTCAGTTTTATCTTTTTGTGTTGATGGTGGCTAAAAGTGTGAGATATCTTTCTTCACTGAGAAGTTTAGGAAAAGCAAAAGGAGATTCAAATACCCATAGAGAGTTTCCCTTTGAGAGTCTGATGGTAAATATCAAATATTGTTTACTGAACAAGCTCTTCCATATCATCGCAAGGTCAACAAGAGCAGGCTTACTTTCTTACAGCAGTGCAAGGTAAAAATGATCTTACTGTTTTTTTTTTTTCCCCACTCAAACCCTCCTTTTTGACTTAACTTTCTGCTTTTGGTTTCTGTTCCTTTGTTCTTTACTCCATCCTATTTTCCTGTTTCAGCAACTTAAAATAAGTCAATATTTTAACTTTTGCCTTGCAAGCATGTTTTTAGTTAATACACGATTTTGACAAATCTGAAAAACACAGATTTAATGGGTGAAAGAGGATAATTCCAAAGGCAATATGGGCCAGGCAGGGATTAATCTGTCTATAACTAATGAAAATAATCTGTTTATTTTAGAAAACTTACTCAGGAATCTGGGTGCGAGTGCATATGCATATGGACTGTTGAATCATATGCTTGCTCTGCAGTGCATTGGTCTCCTTCATGTGAAAGCCCCAGGTAACAAAAAGAAGGACAAATGTTTTAAGAGCAGTGGCTGAAAGACTGGGAGCCAACTTGAAGAAGCAAATGCAAAATCCCTGTCTTCAACCCTCCCCAGGATCTGGAGGGGACCAGGGTCAAAAGATAGTTTGTTGGTATGTGTCTAGTGGAAAGGAGAAGTCACAAAGAGAGGATTAACAAGCAGATCTGAAACATGACTGTGTTGCTTGAGACATGGTGGTATGTTTAGGATGCATTTCTAACAAAAAAGAAAATAAAAATTGTAGGCCACTGATCTAAACATGTAAAGTCTAGAAAAGGCACAGGGGACTGTGTATCTTTTCTGGACCATATGAGACACAAGATGCTGAAGAAGTGAAGATGTTGGTCCTTTCTCAACACAGTAAACATGTTTCTAAGATCTCAAATAGCAAAATAATTTTAGGTAAAGAAAAAAATAGAGGAGCTTTGGATATAAAGCATGGCTGGTGGAAGATGCTGATGGGAGTAGCAGCACGAGGCATGGCTTACAGCATGAGCACCTGGTTGAGACGATTCACACCAACAGATCAGCGCAGCCTAAGTTAGACCTTGCTATCTACAAGACTTAAGCCTCAAACTGTGAATGGTGGCTACTGGAGTGAAGGCAAAGCAACCAGCTGGCTGAACAGTTGCTTACCCAGAGGGAAAGACTCTGAAATTTTATGGCTTTAGTTATACTTTGGGAATTATTTCTTGTTATTCTGTTTACTTACCTCATTTTCCGCCTTTTAATGAAAATGTTAAACTGTTTTACTTAAATTTGTAGATAGGCAGACGTGATTGTTTTGGGTGTAATTACTTGCTGTAGTTTAGTCCCACTTAGGACCAGGCTATGCAGTTTTTCACTCACTCTCCCCAACCTCTGAGAGAATGGGGGAGAGATGATATAAGATAATATAAGAAAAAAGCTCGAGGTTTGAGATAAGAAGGGAGAGATCATTCAAGTTACCATTATGGGCAAAACAGACTCAACCTGGGGAAAACTATTAATTATCTCCACCTTCTTCCCCCCTTGAAGTGGCACAGGGAGGGAATAAGGGTTGCCGTTAATCCATCACATGTTGCTTTCCGTTGCTCCTTCCTCCTCCTCGGAAGAACTCCGCACATTCCTCCCCTGCTCCAGTGTGGGATCCCTCCCGCGGGCTACAGTCCTTCATGAACTGCTCCGGCATGGGTTGTTTCTCCACGAGGTGCAGTCCCTCAGGAACGGCTGCCCCAGTGTGGGCCCTCCACAGGCCACAGCCTCCTTCAGGCATCCACCTGCCCCAGCATGGGGTCCTCCATGGGCTGCAGGTGGATCTCTGCTCCTCCGTGGGCTGCAGGGGCACAGCCTGCTCCACCATGGTCTTCACCATGGGCTGCAGGGGAATCTCAGCCAGGAGCAATGTACTTGATGTCTGCAGCCATTTCCTCTTACAAGAAGTTCTTCACAATTGACTCAGGCACACACCTCTCATATTCTCTTCACATCTCTCTTCACTTCTCTCGGCCAGGCTGAGCTGGGCCCAGATGGCCGCTCAGTGGGAGGCCAGAGGGTGAGGGCTGCAAGGCCCACAAGGCTCGTGCCTCCCTGTCTCTATCCCTGCTTCAGCTTCTTCACATTATTATTTTTTTAATTTTCCCCTTCTTAAATATATTATCACAGAGGCTTTATCACTGTCACCAATTGATTCAGCCCTGGCCAGCGGCGAGTTTGCCCTAAACAAAGATGAAACTTCTAGTAGCTCCTCACAGAAGCTGCCACTGTAGCCATCCGCGCTACACAAAACCAGCACATTAGTATAATTTCCCCAGGTCTCTGAATAGTTCTTCAAGCAAGTATTTATCTAGGAAGTCCCTTACATTTGAATACAGCTATGTAGTTGTCGGTTGAATTGTGGCAGGAAGGTTATACTGAGAAGCGGCTTGGATATTTGGCTGGCCAAAGCAGTGAAATATTGATTCCTGGAAACAAGGAATATAAATGATGCATATAAATTTATCAAATACAATGCTGAATTAAGACTTGATTTCTCCTTGTGGTGTTGTAGGAAGGAGAGGTATTCTGGATTTCAAAGGCATACATATTTCCATGTGCATTTCTAAACACAAGATGAGCTGAGATTCCTGTATGTTTATATTCTGTTTTAGGGTAAGTTAACAGTAGTTATACCTGAAGCAAAAGACTTTTTTTTTTTTTTTTTCCTGGCAAATCTATTAGTGATCCTTTCTGCCCTGAGATGACAAGTGATTGCAGGAACCCTTCAAGAGCAGATATCTGAAGAACCATGTTCTTTCAAAATGTACAGCCCTTACCCTTATGTGTAAGCAACTACTGCTTGTGATAAAAAAGCTCATGTCAAGGTCAGGTTAACCAGGACTGTAGGAGATGTCATGCATTGCTGCATTCAGAGAAGCTTTTTTCAGTAGAGTGGATTAGAAAACTGGCTGCTGAGGAACCTTGTCTGTGACACATTTTTAGGTGATGGTGTTTTTGACTATTATTTTAACATACATTGCATTTCTCATCAGCACAGAGTAACAACTCTGGTTCTGCTGTCATCTCAGATGACAGCATATATTATGCCTGTACCCAAAAAGCCATAAGGACAGAGTTTTTTTATTTATATTTTTCTATTTATGTTTATGATTGCCCTCTGTTTAACTGATGAGAAGTTGATTTAAATGTATAATGTTAAAAGTTTTACCTCTTAATTCTTTTTAACTCTGATCCTCAAGTGCCACTCATGTTACTCTTACTGTTACTTGGTCTTGAGGAACTCTGCTCATTTTCTTTGAAAGGCTTTAGAAATTCTTGTGATTTGGCTGACAAAAGCAGAATTTCTCTGAAAGATTCCTGAAGTTGTCAGCTTGATTCTCTTAGGACTGTGAATCATTTAGCAGCAGCTACTACAGCTATTTCAAATCTCATGTGTTATACATAGGACTCATTCATTTGGTCCCTGTCTCTAGCTCATGTATTTTCAACAGATCCACAGCTTCTCTTCTACTGTTTGAGCCCTGAGATTAAGGCAATTGCTGACCTTACAGTGAGTCAGAGGAAAGCTGGGATTCTGCAGAGGTAATTACAAAAATATTGCTTTCCTTAAAGCTGACGGTGCTATCTATAGTGGGGAAAAGCGATTGTCTTTCCCGTATTGTTTGACTGATCTTTCTTACACTTGTGGAGTTATTACTTCTTTCCCAACAGAGGGGATCATACACAATGTAGAGGCAAACAAATGCATACATGTGGACGCAGACTACTCTTGAGCAGACTACTGAATTGACTTTGTTGCACCCTTTCTTTCCATCCTGTCCCTTCCACTTACCTTGCCGTGCCTGTTACTTGCAGCCTTAACATTCAGTGCAATCCATACCTGTGCTCCTCTGCGAAGGCCGTCTAGGTAGACGGTTACACAATAGACTTCACTATCTCAAACTTCCCTTTCTTGGAGAATTGTTTGATAAGCATGGCTCAATTCTCTGCTGGTGTTAATTTGAGATCAAATGTAATATGCTGCTCTGTAAATATGGTGCTTTGTAGCAAGAAAAATCTTAGGCCATTCCTAATTCCCTACAGTGATATCTTGTTCTTCAAGAATTCTTGTTTGAAAATGCATACACATGCATATTTTTATGATGCACAGTGATACTGTCAAGTTTCAGATGCACCAGATGTGTCATGTGCATGTATTATATGAAGTAGAAATGTTCAAGTGGGAAAAGAAGATATATAGAAGTCGTCTAAATATGTGACAGTCCCTCCTAAAGTGTGACAGTAGGCTTTAAAGCTGCTGAATAAATCAGTGAAAAATAGAGGGCAAAGGCAACTCAATCCATAGCTTGCATTTTGTATTGGGTAGGTAGAGGGGAAAGGAATTACTGTATCAGTATCTGAGGAACAGAACATGAACTGGCTTAACTCTGTTGATGCTACAGAAAATGTAAGGTGGGTGTTGGAGTGTTATTTTGTGTGGATTTTTTTTTTTTAGTTTTGAGTTTTTGTTGTTATCCTTAATGATTTTCATTTTATAAGAACATTAATAGATTGTTAGCTGAAATACTTGAGGACTTACACATTTGGTGTTCTGAATAAAGGCTGAAATATATGTTACTCTGTAACATCTTAGGACACTAATTTAATTTCTATTGCTTTTTCATTGCTAGTGACGTCCATATTCTTATTGCAACCCACTCATTGAGCTACCTCCTTGCTGTCCTGAATAGCTGATTATTAGGCTGCAAACAAAAGTAAGAAGCTGCTAAAAAAAGAGGTCAAAATGACATTTTGAGTAATTTGGAGCATTGCTGGGTGAAGTGTTAGTCTGATGTCATGGATATAATAGGGTTTGTCAGGTGTTTATCTTAGTGTTACAGTAGAGGTTTTTAAGTGTTATATGGATTAAAATTGCATACAGCAAAATTTGTTATGGCATCAGAATTCCATAAATGAACCTCATCTTCTTCTTCTTCTTTTTTTTTTTTTCTTGAAACTCCTAATTTTGTCACAGTTGTGACACAATTTCCCCAAACATTAAACCTGGATTCAACTGCACTATTAGAGCTGTGGTTATAAATCCATGCAATGTCCAGGCTACGCAGTGATTAACTAGTTCCTGCAACTACATAGATCTCGACTGATAGCTATAACCTGCAAGGTGAAGTGATTGCTCATAAATACTGAGCAGATATCCCCATACATCACTACATGAAGACATCAATCCTTTTCAAGGTTACAAGGATATTTCTTAAAAGCAGGCATTGCTGTGGTTCACAAAGGCAACAATACAAGCAGGTTTCCATCCTTGAACAGTTTTGTTGCTGTTAGAACTTAAGTTCAGAGGATAAACATTTTAAGCGTGCTAGTCAGCATAAAAAAAACCAAACTATGTGGTGTAATTGCAGGATACATCATCTTCTGGGCTCATCTTCTCTTAATTTCCTCAGTTTTCAACAGCAGAAAGCTATATGTGATGGGACATGCAAACATGACTGCCCCTTCCGTCTACTTTCTTTTGGGCTAAATGTCTATTTCAAACGGAACTGAGACATCTTTCTTACTGTGTATATCCCTTAGGTTTTTTTTTTTCCCCAGTCAAATTATACTGCAAAATGCATAAATGTAGTAATTTTGTAAATGCTTCTCCGATATCATAGGAGCAAGTTCGGGAGTTTGTTTCCAGTTCTACTGGTGATGTAAGTGCCTGACTGCGTGTGCTACAGATCTTTTGGGGCTATTCTTTTGCAGTTATTGAAACTTAATGTGTGTAAAGTATTCGTTATTACATGAGCTACTGCCACATCCATCCTTATCAGGAAGGAAAACTGACTTTATAAATGAGACATGTACATCTGAATGTGGGTTCAGTTTCCAGTGTTGCCCAAAGTATTTTTGTGTGATTTTAGTGAAAGAAGCATTATTCATGTTCTCTGTAAAGCAGCAGTTTATATTTCTGTCTGAGAGCTATCTGGGGAGAACAAATAAATTAATATATATAAGAAACTAAGAAACTGCACTGACAATATGTCGTAGTTTAGCCCTGTTCGGGACCAAGCTACGCAGTCTCTCGCTCACTCCCCCCACCCTCTGGGGGAAGTGGGAGAGATAATAAAACAAAAAGGCTCAAGGTTTGAGATAAGGACAGGGAGAGATCCTTAAAGTTACTGTTATGGGCAAAACAGACTTGACTTGGGAAAACTATTTATTTATTATTAAGACTCTAGCAGGGTAGCGAGAAAGAGAACAATGTAACTTCCACCCATCATCTCCCCATGCTTAACTTCATTTTCAATTATCTCTACCTCCTTCCTACCCCCCTCTTCCCCCGACCCCAGGCAATACAGGGGGGAAGAGGGAATGGAGGTTATGGTCAGTTCATCACTTGTTGCTTTACGCCGCTCCTTCCTCGTCAGGGGAAGAACTCCTCACGTTCCTCCCCTGCTCCAGCATGGGGTCCCTCCCATGGACTATAGTCCTTCATGAACTGTTCTGGCATGGAGTCCTTTTCCATGGGGTGCAGTCCCTCCAGAACAGCTGCCCCAGTCGGCCCTCCATGGACCCTTGAGGCATCCACCTGCCCCGATGCGGGGTTCTCCACAGGCTGCAGGTGGATCTCTGCTCCTCCATGGGCCTCCATGGGCTGCAGTGGGACAACCTGGCTCACCACAGGCTGCACCACTGGCTACAGGGGACTCTCTGCTGAGAGCAACATTACTCCTCCCCCTCCTTCTTCACTGACCTTGGTGTCTGCAGCCGTTCCTCACAACAGGCTGGCAGATGCCTCTCAGGATCCTTTTTACATCTCATTCACTTCTCATCTCCTCTCCACTTCTTGCAGCCAGGCCGGGCCAAGTTGGGCCCAGTCGGCTGCCTGGCGGGAGGCCAGAGGGTGAGGACTGCAAGGCCCACAAGGCTTGTGCCTCCCCCTCTCTACTCCCAGCTTCAGCTTCTTCACATCTTCTTCTTTCTTTTTTAAATTAGTTTTTCCCCTCTTAAATACAGAGGCATTATCAGAGAACATTCCGTCGCCAATTAGCTCAGCCCTAGCCAGCAGTGGGTCTGCCCTAGACCCAACCAAGTCCACCAGACAAAGGGGAAACTTCTAGCAGCTTCTTGCAGAAGCTGACACTGTAGTCCCCCCTCACTAAACAAAACTAATGCAGAAGAATGTTAAAAATCTAGACAAATACTTTTCTGGATTAAAGAAAAGTTACAGGATTTGATCCCTTCTTTCCTCTCTTCTGCTTTTGTTTATGTAATTCTCTGTTGTTTAGATAAATCCTGTGACTTCAAAAGAATATAGCATTACTGTAATATCAAGGAGAGAAGCACATAAAACAAAAATAAATAATTTTGTTCATACTGTTGAAATAGTGTACTCCAACCACCTTTAAGCCAGGATTCAGTTTTTTTCACATTGAAAGAATGTACTGTTTCCTACTCAAGATCACATAATACACTCTTAGGCGCACAAGATTTCCTAGAATGCACAACAAAATACGTTTATTATTTTGACTTAAAATCAATTTAAACACACTCTCTTTTAGAACATTAGTATTTGTCAGATGCTTTTATGCCCCTAGTGATCTTAATGGATTATCAGAAACTCTTAAAAGTTGCTAGGTCTTTGTTCAGCTTAATTTCCATATGATTATTTTTTATATAGGAAAAATGCTGCCCTTTTAAAATTATTCTCCATAACTCATTAATTGGGCTTGATAGAGGAAGAGACTACTCTTTCATGAAGAATTTCAGAGGTAGATAATATGACATTGTAGAGGCACATTAACAACACATTTTCACAACTAGCATATCTAGAATCCAGCAAGCTTAGCACTTGTTTACAGAGATGTAATTAATACTCTGAAAAATACCTCGTTCTTATTTAATGTGTTCAGAAAAAAATACCTCATTCTTATTTAATGTGTTCCGTTAATATCAACTTTAACATATTTTTTATTTGGAGGTGTATTTAGATCCACAGTTGCAATAGTGCATGTGGGTCTGTTCTGGTACATCTGTAGAAGGTGTGTGAAAAATGTAATGTAAACTGTGTACTAGTTATGTAGTGGCTTAATGTAAAGCCTTCAAAACTCAAAGGAAGCATTCGTTGGGGGGCAGTAGATCAAGTGCAAAATGACCAAGTTAAACCAAAAGTATTAAAGATTAATCTTTTTTTTTTTTCACTATTCACACACGCATGGATGCTTTGGTAGGTGTAGGTGTGCGCGTACCTGGGCATGTGGACAGAATACACCCTGAAGGACCTTGTTTAGTGTCACTGTTTGCACAGTGCCAGTTCATGTGAAAAGAAAATGGGATATTCAGCACAATCTGGTATTGATATCAGTGTTGCAAGCCTCTCCCACCCCAACAGTCAGCTGTCTACAACATTTCAAATGGTTCCCATAGCACTTGTTCTTTGATGTCATTTTTAGGCATTTTGATGTGTACGGTAAGAGCAAATTTTCACCTTCCTGAGCATTGAGCATTAGGTGTTAACATCCTTCTGGGTCTGTACATGCAAAATATTTTGTGACATGCAAGTAAGTATATTGTAACTTTTTGGAAGTAACAATACACTTGAGAGCACAATCACAGTTTTGACAATACCAATTTATTTTTAATAGTTTGTTAATATTATATATTTTCCTATTAATCTCTCATCAGACTTGATGCATAAAATAAGGTATCTGTTTTGCTGTTTGCAGGTGATATGTGAATTTTAGACATAAATCTATTAATACATGTGTTTATTGTCTTGTCTTAACAGCCAATTTAAAATATCAATGTAAATAATTTTAACCTAACATAATCTTTATACAACTGTTAGCTATAAAATTGAAGTAATTTGCATTAATTTATTTGTTTTCTTCTAACAAAATGGCTGCAAGAATTGTATGTAAATAATAAATAGAAGAGCCGACTGCAGCATGAAAAGGAAATTGATCTTAAGAGCATGAAAAAAAGAGTCCATGTTTTTAATCTGGAGACAAGAAGAGATAGTCAGTGCAAAAATACATTCTGTGTTAAACGATATGCTTCCATGCAAGTGAGAGAACACAGTGAAGAAATGTCTCATAATGAAAGTAAGTAAGTTTCTCTTCAGCACATGATCATCCCTGTTGTGTGTTGCTCTGAGAAGTACACTGCGCTTGTACCTTCTGAGACGTACAGTGGCTAGACACTGGGTAAATGCTTTGAAAGTATCTTCAAGTGTCTCTTGGTTTCACTGAAACAAGGGCCTGTGTGAGCAGGCTGATTTTGGCAGAGAGCTGAGTATTGCACATTGGGCATGAAAAGAAGAGGTGGCAGTTGGCGTGTCTAAACCCTTTCACCCCTTTACTGGAGTTAATATTGATAGAATAATGAGATAAAGCTGGTAGAATAATAGCTTAGCATAGCAGCAGCCATGAAGAGGATCCTTCATGTCACAGGCACTTCTTGATAATATTGTTATTTTGCATCTTATTAAAATATTAAACTGTCTGTTGTTTTGATCTAGAAAAAAAATATTTTTGTACGTAGAGGTCTACACATTTTTTTCATGAAAATGTCTTAATGTTACTGTGTGATATATGGGGTTTTTAATGTCGATTTTGTTACAGTGATTTATGTAACGTCATGCAAATGGAAATATTTAGTTTGATTAAATCAATAAAAATGTTTTGAATGGAAATCTGCAAGTAATTTAAATCACCATTCGTTAAGTCATTTACTATAATCTAGTAGTGGTGGACTGATGCAGTACATACTTGTAAATGCTGAATTTTACAAACAATACTTAAGAAAATTTAGAAAGCAGTTTCTTGAAATATTTGTCTTTCTGAACAAAGAAATACAGATTTTATGAACATTTATATTAGTAAAGTGAGTACTAATTTATTGAAGGAAACAAATTATGAAAGTTACAAGCAGTATAACTAAAATGTGTGGCTGAATGTTCAGGAAATATATTTCTTCTCTATGCAGAGTCCTTAATTTGAATGCTACTGCAGAGACCATAGATCAAGTGTACCCCAAAGTGCTTGCATGCAATTGCTTTACAACTTAAGGAGAAACTGAAAATTCTGACTAAAGTAAAAGTTTTCAATGACACTTTTGGTTTTGCTCAGGGAAGCCTCTTTTGAAGAGAGGGAGGTAGATGGGAAATTGGGAGGAAAACAATTCTCTGAAGTTTTTGCCTGTGCCAACTTCTACCTAATAAGGTATGCAGGAATATCTGTAGCTTTACTGATACCAGAATTTTGCTTTCCTTCTCACTGATTATAACCTCACGTAAGATCCTGTACTGTAGACATATGGCAGAATAACTATAGATGAAAGCACATTTCACTATTTTGAAAGTAAAAATTGTTTTCAGGATTTATGATTACCTAAAGGAAATCAATTACAAGTGTAGAAAATGCAGCATTAACTGTAAAATAGCAAAAGAATAATTGAAATGTTAAAGATGTGAGTTTTTTATAAGTAAAACATTCACATGTGGTTTATTTTGACAAATAATGAAATAACAATATGGTTCCAATTAAGGCATTTTGACATAAGTAATCTGAGATTAGGTTAAGATGGTTTCTAAAATGAATTAGTTTCCTTTTTTAATCACACTTGATGCGAGATGGATGGAGAAGTATTTTCCTTGCCTGCTAACTCTACCTGGAATGTACTCTGGTGAGGAAGTGGCTGAGATTGAGAATGTCTTTCAACAAAATCCCAGAAGCAATCAAGCCCTATTTGTCTCTCACACTTTGATTTTCTAAAAGTGTGTTATTTTCTTGCCAGTGGCTGGATGTGGAATGTGGACTGGCCCTCTGACCTATCCTGGTGCTCCGGAGTGTCTTTTCAGTTGGTGATGCAGACTCTCATCTGGAATTTTGGAGGCTCCAGCTCTGCACTCTGTGTTACTGCTCAGCACTATTATCTTCACCAAAATGATTCAGCAGTTTTTCCTAAGAAAATTGCCAAGATGCAGGTGTTTTTCTTTTTTTTAAACTTGAACTCTGTAATATCCTGTAAAACTAGCCATATGCAATATTTATTTGTCACTGGTCTAACTGTATTATGTCATAATTATGTATTATGACATTATGTCACTAGTATAATAACTATAGAGCCTTACATCAGAGAAGTAATACATTATAGATGGGAAGCATGTCAAATTATCTGCATGTGACCTGCGTATTTTCCACACTAATTCATCTGTTGACTCAACCAAGAAACTTATCAAATCCTGTGTGGTTTCTTTTCTAACGTGTTGAATTGTGGAGGTTTGAAGCTTATAGTTTGGCATTTGCCTCTTTGCTTGCTTTTGCCTCACCTTTGTTCCTGT
Organism: Ardeotis arabs; assembly: GCA_011801015.1. Taxonomy (NCBI): domain Eukaryota; kingdom Metazoa; phylum Chordata; class Aves; order Otidiformes; family Otididae; genus Ardeotis; species Ardeotis arabs. The sequence continues at coordinate 44,438 of JAAGAY010137757.1, read as the reverse complement.
TGGGAAGCCATTAAGCATGCTTGTTGCAATGTACTGAGAGGCGATTTTAACTTTTGATCTACATACGGTTATGGGCTCATTTGATACTCCATTGGTTATTAGGTGTGTTGGATGTTAATAGTTTAAAACATGATTCACTATTGACGTGATTTTGCATTCCGAGGATGAGAGATGCTTGTGAGGCAGGTGGCCTGTATAGGGATTATTTTAGAGATTGGTGCTCGCTTATTTTTTAATCTGTTCTGTACATTGGTAGCTGAAATCCAAAAGGTTGACCCAGGATATGAAGAGATGTAGCAAAATATGTAATTTATTTTCAGTGAAACTTACAACATAATGTTGATTAAAAAACCCCAAAACCTCATAGCATAGAAAGTTCATTATGAGGATTTTGTGGGAGGGGTATGGCAGGGGGCTTAAAACACTGGATTTTGTTATTATCTCTTCCTCTTTGTAATCTCTCTAATACTTCCAATCCCTGCCACTGAGTGACCTTTGCTCAGAGAGTTGGATGGCAGCCCTTGACAGAGTCTTACAGTCAGAACACAGTAATGACAGCTGAAAAATCACCCATATATCAGAAAAAAACCAAAAAGGGGAAGGATAAAGGAAAAGAAACCAGATATTTCTTTTTTTTTGTCCTCCCCTTTTGTCTGCTTTCAGGTGTCAACTTGAAAATGAGTTTTTAGGTGTGTTAAAATATAAAGGCAGAAAACATGGACCTAATTTTTAAAATTATTATTTTTTTTTAAGACTAAATCTAGTCTTGGCATGTTTTCAGAAAGACTTTTTCTCACTATTCTGTAAACTTGTGCCAAATGCATATGGGCAGCATAGAGGTAGTGACATTTGGGTTAGTTCTAAAATTAGAAAGAATCATGATTTAGGGCTTGACTTTGTCAATATTTTAAACTTAAGAACCTCAATTTCAAAAGTAGACAGCAGTTGTTTTCCCTTCTTTGCAGACTGTTGCTCAGTTTTTCTGAAAACTGAGCGCCTGTATAGGGGACTATATATTTGGTTTTTTCAAAAAGTGGGAAAGAGGTTCCCAACTTCAATGAATTTCAGTGACAAGTAGGTATTTAATTTACTATACTATTTGAAAAATTCTTCTTTAAGACTTCAACGTAAAGCATTTTAACTTTATTTCTTGATCTTAACTTTTAGAAGGTTTTAGAAATACCTTTTCATGCAATTTTATCTGGTTATTCAAGCAAAACTTTTCACAACCAATTGAATAGTCCCAGTGTGGGTGTCTAATAAGGAATGTCTTACATATAGGAGCAATAGTAAGTGTATGTTGGCTGTTGTTGATGGTACATCACATTTTGTATTGAATTTGCTTAACATTTGATTTTTGCAACCACAAAATGGAAAAACAAAGGAAAAATCTTCTCTTATCAGTGTCAGTTGTATCTACTTCTCAGTAGATATCTTCTTCTGGATGTAAAGTTTACTAAGCCTTAGATAAGCTTTTGGGAGAATTGGATTAAGGAACACATACAGAAAATATCTATTGCACATAGACATCTATATGCATATGGATGCTAAGAAGCTAGATATATTTGTTAAAATGATATACAACTCCTGAATTTACAAATCTGTGGTCTTAAGTAGGTGAATGTAGATGGATGTTGAAACGTCCTGTAGTTAAGACTTTGATTTATGAGTGAAAGCACTTTTTTTTTCTTAAAAAATAAGAATATTTAGTGATTTTAACGCTTGCTTCTATTTAATAACAGTGACGGAGGAAGAATATTGTGCAACTATAACGACTTTTAAAAATAGTATGAAGTGATTTAGACGAATATCAGATGTTTGAATTGAGGTTTAAATCCTTAAATCTTAAGGGAACACTAATCTACATAAAAAAACCACATGCGACATTCTCAATAACGTGTTCTGCCAAGATTGTGGTATGGTATAGGAGCGCTCATTGTTGATGAGAGAGGTCGTATACAATTCCTGCCCCAACTCCAATTCACCGAGTATCTTGCATACTATCTCCAGTAGCCCCAGAGAGTAAGTGATCATTTAATGTTATCCATCTGAAAAGATCTAGTCATCTAGGTTTCCTCTATAACAATGTCTGGCAACTCTTGCATAAGTATCTCTATATAAGAGGATGAATCATTAAAGTAAAGCATCTTATAGATGTGTGGCAGAAGACAGACAGAAATTGAAATGCAGACTTTGGAAAATATCTGGAAAAGTGCTAAATGACTTCAAAAGTAGTATGGCCTTGAATCCAGATATGCTTGACATGAGTGAGGTAACTTGATTTTTTTGTTTGTTTGTTTTTAAATTACTATTTTTTAACCAAAGCTTTCTACCTATATTCTTATGCCAGATTTTCATTCATATGAATAAGGCTACAGGGAGCAATTTGATTGCAGAGACTTCTCAAGTATTCACAGGATAATTTATGATGGAAGGGACAAGTTAGTTTAGTTTGCTTGATGCTCTGTCCAGTTGAATGCTGAGTATCTCCAAGGATGGAAATAACATCACTGCTTTGGGCTCCTGTTCAGTGTTTGAGCACCCTCACAGTTAAAAAGTTTTTACCTTAAACCTGATTGAAATTTTCCATGGTTCAACTTTTATGTGTTGCCTCTCATTCTGTTGCTATGCACTTCTGAGAGGAGTCTGGCTCCATCCATCTTTGCCTATATTTTCCATTAGGGTGTATTTGAAGAGAGAAGTAAGGTACACAGACATACCTCATCCCCACACTCATAGCAGTCTCTTTTTCGGACTCAACAGCCCCAGCTCTGTCAGCCCTTTCTTGCAAATGGTATCCTCCAAACTCCTAATTGTGTTGACTGTCCTCTAGACAGTCCTCTGCAGCTGGACCTGCTACAGTATGCCAATACCTTTTTTAACTGGGAATCCCGAAAGTGGACACAGTGCTCCAGATGGAGTTTCACAGCTTCTGAGTTGAGGGGAATTCCCTTGATCTGCTGCCTATGTTCTTGCTAAGGCAGTTCAGTACATGGTCAGCCCCCTTTGCTGCAAAGCCGTGCTATAGACTCATGTTGAATGTTTTGTCCAACAAGACACCTAGGTCCTTTTCTGCAAAGCTGCTCCCCAGCCAAACATCTTCAGCCTGTTCTGTTGCTTCCAGATGCAAGATTTTGCATTTGCCATTGTTTAATTTAATGAGAATTCTTTAGCGTCATTTTTTTTTCAGCATGTGGGGATATTTAGGGTCTCTGAAAGGCAGCCCTACCTTCTGGTATGTTGACTGCTCCCCTTCATCTGGTATCATTCACAAACTTACTGAGGGTACTTTCTTGATCTTGAAAGAGGTAATTTTTTTTAAGAACTACAGTTAGGTTTAGTATCATTCTGAGAAAGTGAAAGTCTCTAGATATCTCATATTTGCTCTAGGTGTGACAGACTTCAATCTTTGCCTCAAGGCTTCAGTCTGGAAAGAATGACATTGATTCTCAGTAAAGTCATATGATCGAAGCAGAAGTTACATGTTGTGATTAGACTAAGGTTCAGGTGAAAGGATTATAGAAATATGCAATAGAAATGTTACTGTTGGTATAAAAAAAGTATGAGTCAGAATGTTTGGGTGTGAAAGCACCAGAGGAAATGGTGGAAGAAGAGATTAAAAAATAATGTGCTGATGGCATCTAGATCAATATTTTAATAATATCATAGCATACCTGCATGCAGTTTCTCTGTAATGTTCAGTTTAGGGAAACAAAAGAAAACCTAAACCAAAGGACCTACCATAGGTAGCAGAGAAGACACAAAGGGAGAATACATATTGTTTAATGAATTTGCAGAAGATTAAAAGTTTTCAGTCACTATTGAGTCATAAACTGTATAAAAGTTACATCCAAAAGCCAGTGTGTTGCCAGTGTATGAGGGACCCAGAAGGCACACTAAGAGTTTGGTGTCTGTAGATGTTCCTTGATCTCCATGTTCACCACAAGGCAATTATAAGAATATACCAAACCCATGTATCAGTTTCAGAAATTCTGACACTATCAAAAAGCTAGAATCTATTTTTACAGCTAAATGAGGGAAAACATCAACTCACAACTACTTAACTTTGATGCTGCTGTCATTTGTGTTAAAAATTACTTCAAATGTATATGTAATGAAGTCTTAATGGAAAGAGAATTGAGTACGTTATTTGTTGCAAGTTATTTATTTGCCTCTGATATTTGGTGAGGCTTTTGTCCCTTGAAATAATTGGTAGTTCACATCTTGGGAAAAAAGAAACAGGAGAGACTTTAAATATTGTGATAGAGAGTCTGTGAAATAAAGATGTGGATGATGTTTTTTTTCTAGTTCCTGACCATCCCACGGTAATTTTATAGTATAGTTAGAATTTAGTGTTACCCTTGGTCTAGACAATAAATCCAGTATGTCATGTGTGTTTTAATAATTAAATACTTTTGCAGTTCACCGTCATGTAGTTCAGCGCTAAGTAGGGAAGGAAGTGATGCACCAAGTTTTTTCCCTCTGCTTTTGGTTGTTTGCTGGCTGCTGCTGCTCCATTTACCTTCCTGCTGTTCTACTTAGCACCCCATTAATATCCCAGCTGCTCTGCTCCTGCAGTCCTTAAGATATGCGATAGGAAAAAAAGGGACTAACTCTAGGAATCCACAGAGTGAGCTTCCTGGCAATGGAAAGGAACAGAAGGCTGTGGAAATCAGAAGTGAAGGCCTAGTAGAACAAATTAGCAAATCTGTAAAACCTGGCTGATCACTTCAGAACTGGGCAAGGTATTCTTGCAGTTAGGAGAGTGCTTGTTTATTTTGGTCACCAAAAAATACATTTTACCACTCTTACTATGTGTTTTGTCTTACTCCAAAAATACCCTAACTGAGAGAAGGGGCATTTGTTCATTTAAGTACTAGACAAGACAATAAGACAACAAAATTCGTCTCTATGTAGTTATGAGTATGCCTGGTGCTTCCCAAGCTAACCAAAATGAATTGTTGTTTTTTTTCTTTTTTTTTTTTTTCTTTTTTTTTTTTTGGTTGGTAATAACCTTATTTAGAAACTAACAGAACCCTAGGCTTGCACTTGGTTTCCCAAGGGCTGCACGTTCTAGCTTATTTGGCAGCTCTATTACTTTCCTGTGTAAAGTAAGCAAAATGACAGATCAATTTTCTGAAACCTTTGTTTTGAAAGGCTATCACCTTAACAAGAACTCCAGCTGTGATTCCAGGACATGCAGATGCAAGAATTTTGAAGGCACCTGGCTAGCTGTCACTGTGTTGACAAAAGAATGGGAGTGAAGACTGCTCCCATGCATTTCTTTTGCTGCTTATTTTTTTCTGTTCTTACTACATAAAGACTAACAGCGAACAAGCCCTGACAAATATTATTTCTTGATATAGTTGATGAATGTTGATGAATGCGATTGTAGCATAAAGCACATCTGTGGAAAACTTGCCCCCACAACCTATTTAGAAATATTATCATCTTTTTCTAATGTGCAATGCTGACTGCTGCTGTGCGTCAAGGAGTAACACCCTGTATCTTAAAATGCTTCTACATCCCTTGATGTCGACTTTGAAGATCCATTCAAACATTTGAAGAGCATTTGATTTCATAACACTTGATTTTTAGGTATGAGTAAAAAAGGCAATCTTGCAAACCAATTTAAATCAATGCTTTCAATTTCAAAACCCCTTGACCAGTTTCCTTTAACCTTTCCAAAAGCATGCTTTTATTGTTAAAAGAATAAATCTGACAGTTTTGGCCAAAGTGGTAAATGTGTTCCAACAAAAGGTTCTGTAAAAGAAAGCAGTTGTAAAGTATATTGATGCATCTGTTTTTACACTGTAAAATTATTGTGAAACAGCAGTGGATCCTTGACCACTCTTCTGGTCACTTTGGTAAGAATCATGACAGAGAAAGGAAGACTTGAGTTTAGTTATGTGTGACTGAGGCAGTAAGTAATAGGTAATAAAAAATTGCAGGTATGGTGCAATGAGAGGAGGAAAATACACCTACCCCAAGAATAAGGAAAGCTTACCTAATAACTATATTTATTACTTTTACAAGAAAATGGACTTCATTGCCTTATGTCCAGGAACTAATGATTGTGACATTTCTTTAAAAGGAGTTTTCCTTCAAACTATCTGGTAAACAAAGTTAGAGATTTCAAGTTAGTGCATCTGAATCAAGCATCAAGTTAGAGCATCTGAATCTTGTGCTCGTATTGTTTATGTTTTGGGATTTTTTTTCTGACTGAGAATCCACATTTAGCCATTGATCTGAGGTGAGTCTATTTTTCCTTGCAGTGAGGATTCTCAAAAAACAACCTGTGGCCCTTCCAACCTGAATTGTATGATTCTGGAAATAATTCTTAGAATTTTTTTTTTATTAAAAGGCAAAAAAATTAATAGTTAACTTTATAATAGAAGAATAGGTAAGAAAACTAAAAAGGTTCATAAATTACTTTCCCTCTGTCCTGTCTTCTGTGTCTGGACCTACCTGTGAGGTTTAATGTCTTTTGTGTTGCAGCAAAGCTTGTGTGCTCCTCTGGTGCGTAGTCCACCAGGAACGACCTGGTTGTGTGTTTCTTTCAGTTCCTCTCAGAAATGTCTTAGTGCCTTTACTATGCTGACGGCTTTTTCCATCCTCAGTCTCATTCTCTGCCCCTTCCTACCTCAAACTCTCTGTGCCTCATCCTCATCTAAAAAGCTTTTATTCCTCAGCGTACCCTCTAGAGCAGAAGTAATCTGCTTCTCCTTCCAGAGGATTCTCTGTGATCCTATCAGTCCCATTTTAAGCAGTTATTAGTTTCAAGCTGAGAAACATTCTGTCCATTGTATTGATTCCTCACTGGTGTTCTGTACTCTGAAGACAGATGTCTTAATTAAATTTTTACAATTTTTCCATATGTGGGAAGCCTTAATTGGCCTTTGTAGCAATTGTTAGAATGCACAAGATGCAGCTCACTATATATCATAAGTGTATTAAAAGATCTTCAAATGTCACAAGAGATGCAGAGGAAAGCCTTGATGTTAAGTGAAGTATTCTATGATTCTATGTTAAGTGAACCATTCTATGATTCTATGATTCTATGATGATTCTATGATTCTATTACAATACAGATGGCCTCACTCCTAGAAGTTTATGACATGAGTTAGGCTGTTTCATCCTGTCTCTTCTCTTTTACTCTACGTACATCTAAAGTTTCTTTTTCAACTGGCTTCAGAATATTCTCCCTATCTCAGCTGGTGGGTGATCATGGTTTTGCTCGCAAAGGATGCGGTAGTAGGGAAAAGCATATATTTGCAAAACGTCCTTTAATTTTAATAAATTGTTGTGGCCGCTCTTGTCTTGACAGAGGAATCTAGATGATCCCAGTAGACATTTTTGGACTCAGATCAAATTTCTGCACCTGATATTTGCTGTAAAACCACAAGTTAGATTTAACTATAGATGCACAAATGAGTGTCTGTAATAGAGATGCATATGTAATAACAATGAGGTTGTTTGAATTGAAATTTAATGCAGTTGAGAGATTTAACCTTGCGTTACAGACAATTTTTAAAGAGTCTAGGGTAATGGTGCTTGTAAAAGCTTCTGGACAATAATGGACGCACTGGGCAAGAACATAAGTAGCTGTAGGAAAGTAATGTAATTCCATCTCCTGCCTAGATGCTATATTTGCTTAAATGGATAATTTTTGCCAAAGGCTTTAACTGTTGGCAACAGAAATCAAGTAGATTCTGGGGAATCCTTTGCCACCTCATAAAATGAATATTTAAAGTCTGTGACGAGTCTTACAAGGTTAAAAAACCCCAGACTGCTATAGATTAAATATTATTTGCTAGGTTTAATATTTTGATTGCTCCTGAATAATCAGGAGTAATCATATCGTGGTGTTCTGTTAGGAGTCCTTTTAGTTGGCACTGGTTTTCATACCATAATATAATTGATAGGCTCCTGTGTCAGAAATCACTGGGCAGCCAAATAAACAATATGTCCTTCTGTCTGTTCAGGACTAGTGTAATGTTCAGAAATATTGATCCCCTGTGCCAGCTAAAGCCAGAATGAGGATAATACCAGATGAACCAAAAGCTGCTTCAACATGTCTCATCTATTACCCGAAGAATTGTAAAGTTAGTAACATATTGACCTTGTTGTGACATAGTAAAAATTACTGCCGTTGGTGCTGCTTAGTATTTTCAAATGGCTGCTCCTCATGGGAAAAAGAAAAAAGAAAATATTTAGCTTGTCCACCGCTGATTTGCTTTTTATTGATTTCTTCCCCCTGCCAATTTAAATGTGAATACTCAGGAATAAGGCATCAAAGTCATCTTCACATAGGATGACAAAAGCATGTTGCTGGCCAAAATGTTGATATTGTGAAGAATTTGGTAGCTTTTAGTTTGTCTCTTCTCTGGCCCCCTTTCCGCTCTCTGCTTAGTTCCAGAATTAGGTGAATGCTTCAGCTATGGTAGTGTTCTAGGCTTAGTGCAGGAAACTGTCAGAAATAACGCAATGCCAATGATCTGAGTTCACTGTTCACTCTTCAGATCTCTCCCACTGAAGGAGATCTTCATTTTCATTGAAATTCTGTTCACTTACGGAAATGTTATTTTGTGCTAATTAAGAATTAAAAAAATTCAAGCTGGAGATGATAATATAGAATGACTGATTAAAAGTGAAAAAGATTAAAAGACTCTCCATGTAATAAGTACATTTAAAAATTAAAATATGTCATCGTCTGGATTTTTACTGTGCCAAAGGAACATCTAATAAAATGAGTAAAATGTAATTTGGGTTGTTTGTTTTTTTTTTAAACAGCAAGTAGCTTCAAGAAAATAAGTATATGAATATGCTGGTAATGGACATTAATTTCGAATCATTGAAATGACTGTATTAGTGTTATTTGGAGTCTTGCATTAATACTGAATTGTGCAAAGAATCTTCAATTATGCCTTTGCTAGGAAAGACAAGAGTGGCCTTTGAGGATCAGCATTTATACTGTTCATCAGCATCTCATTTGGTTCCTGCCAACTAGCACTCTTCCAGCTGCTGCTGGGGCACAGGGCACAGTTCTTATGAGGACTTTTTCTAGTGGGAAGCTGGGCTGTGGCTATTGTTGGATAATCTGAGCAGAGGACAGTGCAGCCGTGTGGGTATGAACTGAGATGTGCTGTGCTGGTTGGTGCAGAAGGCAAGAGGAGTCTCTGGTTTGTTTTATTTGGTAGCGTAGAAATAACTTTTGTGTGTTACAAGATTTTCATTGTAAGCCTTTTAAAAGCTACCTGGAATTAACCAGTAAAGTAAAAATCTTTCTTTACATCTTTTTTATTTAAACAGTAAATAAATTGCATGGAGGAAGATAATGTAAGAACCACTAAGACAGTATTCAGATTTTAAAAGCTTTGTTACTTTGAACTATATTTTTTACTTTTAAGCTTGACTTGCATTGAGGCTGATTTTATAAAAATATCCAAAGCTTATTTTATAAAAATTGCCTTATATGATTCTTTAAGACTCCTGATTCTCTGTTGTCATTAATAATTTTTTCTATATCCTCATGTATCCCCATCTCTATCAAAAACCACCTCCAGTGCCAATATAAAATAACACATATGTGCCAGGCCCTACAAACTGAGTTCTGATAAGACTAAAACCAGTGAGATGGAGAGCAGAAATAAAAGTTTGGGTTCAGACTACAAAGCTGTTCATGAAGTTTGTTCCTTTTTAACTTATTATTTGCACTGAGACATGAGCCGTTACCATTTTTAGAGGTGAGTGACTTCTCCCATAAACTGCATGTTTGAACTGGCCAAGGTCATAAACCATCACTAAAATGAAAGTTCAGAAAACTGCCTCTGAAGTTGCACAACTAGGAACAGTTTTTCTTATCAATACCATTAACAAAAAAAATGCAGAGCCAAGCCGGCACACAGCATTACCTTCACATTTGAAATAACTAATCAGTAAAGTCTGAGAATATAACTCATCTCTGCAGTTCGCTTGACTTGCAGGTAAAGATTGTTCTGCTGCAAATACTGAACTAGCATCCAACAAGTGGAAACGTTAAAATCTTTCTACTTTGCTGGCTTTTTATGAGGCCTTTTAATTGTGCTTATTGTTTTAGTCCTATCAATTTCTGGCATATTTTCAATGGTGAGTTTTCAGCTGAATATCTTTGCATGGAACTGAGTTACTAGAACTAGTTCTAAATGATCACCTCAGGAGCAATGCATCCAAACAAAAAGGAAGACAGTCAAAAATACCAGGAGGCCTACATGGAGGAATACGGAGCTCCAGGACAAACTCCAACAGAAAAAGGAAGCCTACAGAGAGTGGATGCAAGGACAGGTAGCCTGGGAGGAATGCAGAGAAATTGTCTGAGCAGCCAGGGATCAGGTTAGGAAAGGTAAAACCCTAATAGAAATAAATCTGGCCAGGAATATCAAGGGCAACAAGAAAAGCTTCTGTAGGTGTATCAGGCATGAAAGGAAGACCAGGGAAAATGTGAGCCCTCTCTGGAAGGAAATGGGAGACCAGGTTACCTGAGACATGGAGAAGGCTGAGGTACTCAATGACTTTTTTGCCTCAGTCTTCACCGGCAAGGGCTCTAGCACCCCACCCAAGTACCAGAAGGCAAAGCTCGAGATTAGGAAAATGACGAACTGCCACTGTAGGACAAGAGCAGGTTTGGGACCATCTAAGGTTCCTGAACATGCACGAGTCAATGGGACCTGATGAGATGCATCCGTGAGTCCTGAGGCAACTTGCTAAGCCAATGTCCATCATATTTGAGAAGTGATGGCAGTCTGGTGAGGTTCCCACTGACTGGAAAAGGGGTGACATAACCCCCATTTTTAAAAAGAGAAATAAGGAATACTTGGGGAAATACAGGCCAGTCAGTCTCCTCTGTGCCTGGCAAGGTCATGGAGCAGATTCTCCTGGAAACCATGCCAAGGCCCATGAAAAGTAAGGAGGTCATTGGTGACAGCCAGCATGGCTTCACTAAGGGCAAATCATGCCTGACAAATTTGGTGGCCTTCTATGATGGGGTTGCAGTGTTGATGGATAAGGGACAACAAACTGATATAATCTACCTGGCAAAGCATTTGACACTGTCCCACATGACATCTTTCTCTCTAAACTGGAGAGACATGGATTTGATGGATGGACCACTTGGTGGATAAGGAACTGGCTGGATGGCTGCACTCAAAGAGTTACTGAGCCAACAGTTCGATGTCCAAGTGAAGATCAGTGACAAGTGTCATTCCTCAGGGGTCAGTATTGGAACCAGCACTGTTTAATAACATTGTTGGTGACATGGACAGTGGGATAGAGTGCACCCTCAGCAAGCTGTGTGGTGCTGGAGGGAAGGGATGCCATACAGAGGGACCTTGACAGGCTGGAGAATGAGCCCCTGCAAACCTGGAGTATGGCATCCAGCTCTGGAGCCCCCAACATAAGAGGGACATAGACTCGTTGGAGCGAGTTCAAAGGAGGGCCATGAAGATGATAAGAGGGCTGGAGTACCTTTCCTATGAGGATAGGCTGAGAGAGTTGGGGCTGTTCAGCCTGGAGAAGAGAAGGCTCCGGGGAGACCTGATAGCGGTCTTCCAGTACCTAAAGGAGGCCTACAAGAAAAGTAGAGAGGGACTTTTGACAAGGGCATGTAGTGATAGGACAAGGAGTAATGGTTTCAAAATAGAAGGAGGGAGATTTATACTAGATATAAGGAAGGAATTTTTTACAATGAGGGTGGTGAAGTACTGGCATAGGTTGCCCAGAGAGGTGGTGGATGTCCCATCCCTGGAAGTGTTCAAGGCAAGGCTGGATGGGGCTTTGAGTGACCTGGTATCACGGAAGGTGTCCCTGCTCCTTGCAGGGGGATTGGAACTGGATGAACTTTAAAGGTGCCTTCCAACCCAAACCATTCTGTGATTCTGTGTTAAAAATATAGTATTTAAAGTCTAGTTTCAAGTTGATCTAAAAGTATAGCACGGATGTGGCCATTATTGATGTCAGAATTTTATCTGAGTTTTAATACATTTATACAGACAAGTGCACAGTTATATCTGAGTTTTAGATTTTAAAAACTTTTTTAAAAATACTGAACACTGCAACTCTTTGTGTTGAATTTGCACATGTGATTCTCTTTCTGTAGTGGGATCTCCAAAGAATCCCATTGTGTGATACCAAAAGCAGTAAACCAGAGAACAATTGTATGATTACAGCCTATTTTGAGCTCCAGTTGAAGAAAAACTGATCTAAACTGTGCTTTGTAAGTAAACCTTGGAATAAAAGTTTTTACAGTAGCTTCTTGATAAGATTCTCATCAGTCTATGTACATGTATTTTTTTTTTTCAGAAAGAACATATGCATCAAACTGAGCCTTGCATATTAAGCTTTTGTGCAGTCTGTCTGTTGTGCAGTTTGTATTTTACTGTAAAATCTGAATCAAATGACTTAGACTTGTTATAGAAAGGGTGTCGCAACAGGACTATTATACCATTGCTTGAAATAAAACATAAACCTTGCAGCTAGAAGGATGTAGGTTTTAATCCTGCATATGTACCATGTGTATGCTTTGTTTTATTAATATCTACCAATAAGGCTTTCTGTTGCAATAACTGTTGTGATAGTTGCTGGGAGTCAAGCAGATGACTTGCACAATCTTTGTGTATATACACTGTCAGGTAAAACGTTATCTAGTCAGTGAAATAACATCCATTATTTTTAAATGGGAGTTTTACTTCTGGCTTTGGGTTAGAATTAATGGGATGTTCTGACTAGTTATTTTTCTGATTAATGCACCTTTAAAAATCAGTAATATTTACTTCGGTTGAACCAGCGAGACACTTCTAGACAACTTTTTAGGAAGTTGAACTCCTTTGTAATAACGCTCCCATCTTAATCTCAACAAGTCCATACTGATTACTCAGTTATAACTTAAGAAAGAAACATTTAATAATGGTAGCAAGTGAGTGTCCTCTGCAGCACTGATGGAGAAACATGTCTTCATATGCCTAAGGCAATTCTATCACCTGGCTGCTCCCATGGAAACTGTTAAGACTATAATAGGACAGAGCAGAACCACGTAAAAGGGATTACACCGAATGTAATTATTTAGAATACCCTTAAGGCTATACCAGCATTTTGAGAGAGGCAGATCCCAAAGGTGTTCTGGAGGGCAGCGGTCAGATTATTATTTTTACTGTATTAAAATTTCATTTCAATGTCATGTTATTCAAATGCAATGCAGGTTTGTGTAGAAAAGGCATGATCTTCTGACAAATTTTCGGGAACGTAGCAAAGGATAAATTCAAACATGGTTTCTTCTTGAATTGATGTTACCCAATGAGTGCTGTATACTCATAGTATTGGTAATGCAGGATTTGGAAGTAATCTTTTCGGAAAATAAAACCATCTTCTGTGCTGAAAACAAAACACTCTTTCAAAAGATGTCACGAGAAAAGAACTGTGGAGGCTCTGGTTTGTTTTCCCCTTGCTTTTCTGAACTTTGTTTTAAAGATGAATGATGTGTTTAGTTCGGCTTCAAGTGAGAGGAAGCCAAGTTTGATAACTCACTATAACGGGACACATCACCTCACGCCCTGTGACCCTGTAAACTGGGTTTTTACTTCAGTGACAACTGTATACTTTTAATAATTCTGAGAACCAAGTCTTCACAATTAGAGTTCTAAATTGAAAGACCCTTGTCCCAATTGCTAGATTAGTAGTTTAAAAAACAAACAAACCACTTTTCATGGGATTTAGACCATTTTGTTTTCACAGTTCTAAACATAGACACAGGCAGCTATTTTTGAACAATCACATCTTAAACACATCCTTTTCATAGTGATAAGGGATGAGACTGTAAGAAGTTCAGAATGCTTGTAATGCTTCAAAACTTTTCAGAATCTGTTGAAAACCTGCTGAAAATAAGGTGCCGGTCCTTCTATCTTACTTGATTTCCAGTGTGAGGAGTTATGTTCCTGTTTTGCCAGGTTATTCTTTACTGAATTATTCTTTACCTCAAGCAGAGCAATGAGGTGTATTGCTAAATGCTTGATCCTCCTTCTTTCCATAGAGCATCACCGAATAGTGATGAGTGTTACAGTCTTAGCATTGTATTTTAGTTTCTCTTGATAGTATTAGAGTTGGCATTTCTCTGGATGAAAGGTGCTGAGTAGGTAGTATTTCTTTAAACATAGTCCCAGCAGGGTGGTTTCACTCAATGTCAATTCTAATTAAATCCAAATAAGCTAACTTCTTATTGCCATAAGGAGTCTCTACATTTATTTTGCTAATTGCCATGGTGTTGATTTGTATTGGTCGCTTTTTTTTGTGATTGCAGTGGAGTCAATAGGTACTTTGTCCTATCACCTACAAAACCCTATTTCAAAAAAAATCTTGTTTCAGCCTATGAAAGAAGGCAAAAAAAGTGTGTGTGTGCATGGAGGGAAAGAAAACTTGTCTCAAAATCAGTAGGCATTAGTCACTCCTTAAATTCTGGGTTTTGACATTATCAGCCTCACTAAAACTAAGAAAAATATCCCTATTAAACACTGACCTCACTGAAACCTAGAATCATAGAGTCATAGAGTAGTTTGGGTTGGAAAGGAACTTTAAAGGTCATCTAGTCCAATCCCCCTGCAAGGAGCACGGATATCTTCAACTAGATCAGGTTGCTTAGAGCCTCATCCAACCTGGCCTTGAATGTTTCCAAGGATGGAGCATCCACCAACCCTCTGGACAACCTGTGTCAGTGCTTCACCACCCTCATTGTAAAAAATCACTTCCTTATATCTAGTCTAAATCCCCCTCCTTCTATTTTGAAACCATTACCCCTTGTCCTATCACAACAGGCCCTGCTAAAAAATTTCTCCCTTTTTTTCTTCTAAGCCCCCCACTATAACGTCTCCCTGGAGCCTTCTCTTCTCCAGGCTGAACAGCCCCAACTCTCTCAGCCTATCCTCATAGGAGAGGTGCTTCAGCTCTCTTATCATCTTTGTGGCCCTTCACTGGACCCTCTCCAACAGGTCCATGTCCTTCTAATGTTGGGGGCTCCAGAACTGGACACAGTACTCCAAATGGGGTCTCATGGGAGCAGAGTAGAGGGGCAGAATCACCTCCCTTGGCATACTGGCCACACTTCTTTTGATGCAGCCCATGATGCAGTTGGCTTTCTGGGCTGCAAGTGCACATTGGTGGCTCATGTTGAGCTTCTCGTCCACCAGCACACCCAAGTCCTCCTCCTCAGGGCTTTTCTCAATCCATTCTCCAGCCAGCCAGTATCTGTGCTTGAGATTGCCTCGACTCATGTGCAGGACCTTGCACTTGGCCTGGTTTAACTTCATGAGGTTTGCAGGGGCTCACCTCTCCAGCCTGTCAAGGTCCCTCTGTATGGCATCCCTTCCCTCCAGCATGTCAACTGCACCACACAGCTTGCTGAGGGTGCACTCTATCCCACTGTCCATGTCACCAACAATGTTATTAAACAGTGCTGGTTCCAATACTGACCCCTGAGGAATGACACTTGTCACTGATCTTCACTTGGACATCGAACTGTTGGCTCAGTAACTCTTTGAGTGCGGCCATCCAGCCAGTTCCTTATCCACCAAGTGGTCCATCCATCAAATCCATGTCTCTCCAGTTTAGAGAGAAGGATGTCATGTGGGACAGTGTCAAATGCTTTGCCCAGGTCTAGGTGTATGACATCAGTTACTCTTCCATTATCCACCAATGCTGTAACATTGTCGTAAAAGGCCACCAAATTTGTCAGGCATGATTTGCCCTTAGTGAAGCCATGCTGGCTGTCAGCAATGACCTCCTTACTTTCCATGGGCCTTGGCATGGTTTCCAGGAGGATCTGCTCCATGATCTTGCCAGGCACAGAGGTGAGACTGACTGGCACCCTGACCGGCAACCTGTACTCAAACTCATTTTTTTCCTATCATCAGCAGGTGAGATACTACTGTAGGGGAATCTGCAAAAGAACATTCCCATCAGCCAGGCATGAGATAAAGAAGGGAGTGCGATAGAGGGAACTGAGATAAGCATATCCACTATCACTTCCTCACATCCTCAGAAGTCACCTGTAAAACTGGGGTCTCGGAGCCTGGGAGTTGTAGTGATAAAGAAGAAGCAAGGAGGTAATGACACCCAAGGAGCAACAGGAGTGAGTAAGAACTGGGACAATGTGTGAGGACATGAGCAGCATGAGGACTCTAGGAGAGCAGATGTGGTTGGGAGAAGGAGAGCTTCAGAAGGTGGGTGGGGTCCCTGATTTCAGCCTGGCTAGTCAACCTCTGGGACAGTAGCTGACCATAGGCACCACTTCAGTTATGGCCTAGAAAAGAGTGGGAGGAGAAATAAGTTGCCTGGGAAAAGTAGTAAACATCTTCACAGCTTTGAAATCAAAGAATTTTAAACTTCTGGATGAGAGGAGGAAAGGGAAGGCTTGGCTTTGCTTGCTGGGAGGTTTGGTAGATCAGGCTGCTCTTATCAGCAATAGCAGCTTTTTAACTTGTGTACTGAGGAAAGAGCCATTCCAAAGAAACTGGCCTGCCACTTGAGCATTTTCTTTGCAGATCCCTAGCAGTTCTGAAAATCCATAGATAATGAAAACTGGTAAGGTTTGAACATGCAATACAAAACATAAATTTAAAATATTTTTAAAGGCTGTCATGATTTACTTTCTTCTACATTCTCTTACAATGGAGTGACATTGCATTAAATCTCATTTTAATGTTTTGGAATTCAGTAAGTGTTTGTCAGCATTATTTATTTCTTTTTACTGTGTGTACACCATATGTTTTAGAAATACGTTGTTTGGAAATATGGGGAGATTTGCAAGCACAGAAAACTTATTTTACTGCTGCTTCATTTTTTTTTAAAAAAGTTGTTAGCAACTGAGAAAAACTTCTGATCATAAGTGTAGCAGAGCACGAAAGGCAAAGTACTTGCTACATTAAATCAGTAGAAGGTGAAAGATAGCTTCTCTGTCTGCCAGTTCAAATGTAGTAAAAGTCAAGCTAGAGTAAAATTGTTACTTGTCCAAGCTCATGTGGTCTGACTTCTAACTATGCAAATGAATATCTGAATGTAAAATTCAGGTGTTTAAGAAACAGTGTCATTTCCATATACATGCTCATTTGTGTGCAGAGGTACAATAATTTTATAGAAAGTTGTGTATGCAGTTGGCAAAGCCCAGATGAATACACATCTCTATTCCCATGTCCTATGACTGACTGACAGTTCTCTCTTACAAAATGCTTTTCTTCTACTGATTTTATACAGACTTGTTTATTCAAGCCATCTGCATATACATATTTTTGTAGGATTCCTGTTTTGGTGAAAGCAGTATCTAAAACTTTAGAAATATTTTTTTTTTTGTAATTTTATGAAAAAGCAAAGTCCAAAATAGGTAGGTGTTAGTTATGTGGGTGCAATTGTATGTAAGAGTGTGTACAGAATTCGGTATAAATATTAACATATGTATACTTGCTCATTTACATGTGTTTATTATGTAAATATGTCTTTTTTCATCTAAGGAACAACAGGACAGAGCAATAACTGGGACAACGTATGAAGACATGAGGGCAGCACGTGGAATCTAGGAGACCAGGTGCAGTTGGGAGCAGGAGAGATTCAGTTTCTATAGTGAGGTAGTTTGCAGAATTATACAAGCAAGTAAGAGCTGCAGGATTGAGTCCATATCTTAGTTCTTTTTGTACAGTGTACTGTGGTAGAGCTGTTTGAAAGACAGCCAAACAGATGCACAAAAAAGCATTAAGTAAAAATATTTTGACACATTTTTGAGAAATCTCTATCACTCCAGTGTGGAAGCTAATATGACCACCAGATTGCAGAACCCAATGATACACAACTGTGATGATACAAGACCAGGATTTTCATCTTTGCAAGTGTTCTGCAAAAATAGATTGTGTTATTCTGCTGTCTACTTGGTAATTTAAGTTAGTAAGTTAGACTGATATCAGAACACCTGTATACAGAAAAAGTTCCTCTACAACGTGGAAAATCAAGCCCTACGTATAGTCAAGAATTTGCTGATTATTCTGATGCACTGTGCTCTCCTGCAGCCTGCATGCCTTTATCTGTCTTCTGTTCTGAAGATGGGAAGCCAATGTGCCACTACTTCTTGTGGGTACATTGAGCAGGACTCACTTTGTACACTGCAAGTTGGCCAAGTGTTCTGTGCCACTTTACTTAAAAAGAGGAGAAAAACAGATTTGCATAAGGCACTGTGGTGCTGTGCTGGGTTACAGAGTAAGTGATCAAAAATAATTTTGTCCTAAATTCAGAATTTTTTAGTTATTCAGTTATAGACAACAGTGTGCAATTTCCTGAGGAAAAAGTTAGTAAGATGAAGATATGACTTACATGCCTGATTTTGAAGGGGAGTGCTTTTTGCTTTATGTTGGAGGAAAAGTTCATTACCATCTAAAAATTGCTCCCTTATTGCTGCTGAGGCCAACTTTAGCATGTGGAAAACCTTCATACAGTTGTAAAGTTTCAAAGTTTGCATTGTTTGTTCTTGTCTATGTTATCCCATTGAATTTTTACATGCAGGCATGGTGTGTTGATTTTGTAGAAAGCTAAGTAATACTTAGAAGCGAGAGAACAACAATGCTTTGTGGGTGTTGTCTCCAAGTGGCCATGACATGGACACATCCAAAGATTTGCTTAATTGTGCTCCTGCTGCTACTTGAGAGAAGAAATGCAGAAGAGTGAGTGTAACAGATCTTTGAATGACTGCCAGCTTGTTGCTGTGCTGTAGCCCTTCAGCTTCTCAGAGATATTCTCTTGCATTTACTGCACCTAGGCTGTTTCTTCAGCTGCATGCTTGTCAGTGCATAATGTAAGGCAAAGATATATGTGAGGAAAACACGGGCAAATGACACTGCTGTAGAGCTGCTGAACGAATTATGCTATCATTCACTTGGATGTGTATGAACATGTACATGCTCTGCCTTCCCATTTACTTTAAGGTATGAGCCCCTTATTGTGGAGCTTAAGTTGTTCTGCGTATGCATCAGACCATTATGGCTGTAGTACCCCTGGAGAAGTATTACCATTCTGACTTTGCAGATGGATGTAGTTCCACTTTCCAGAATGATTGTGTTGTCTTAGAGCATGTGTGAAGTCTGTGGTTGAATGGGGAGATGAAAGCATAGCTGTCTGCATCCCACCTGAGTGATGCACCTTTGCACCTCAGCCATTTAGTATATAAGTGTGACATCTGGAATATTCCTAATAACTCTAGTGTATTCATGGTGCTACTATTTGCTTTCTAAAGATTTCGCAGACAGGAAAGAATAGGTCGACATGAAAAATAGTAACAAAAATGGATAATATGTGCGTGACTCACTCTGCCAGCTCAGATGTGGTCAGACCCAACACCTCTATCACAGCCTTTCACAGCACCCTTACAAGGCCCTTCAGCACTTGTCTTTCAGAGTTTTGTACCATGAACATGTTGAGACCTACCCACCACTGCCTATTGTGCTGCAGGGTTTCTATTATTTTATACCAGTATCATTTAGCAGAAAGCTGACGCTGAGACAACCCAAAGGTGTCAGCTGACAGCCTTCAGCATACTTCCCAAGAGCCTATATTTACTGTCCAGCTTGACACCTCAAAGAGATCATGCTGGTCAGCACTTGTTCCTAGGACCTTGGTTCATCTGAATGCTTGCACTGAGCAGGATGCCCCTTTTCCAACACTTTGGGCTAAGGCATAATATTATCCCTGTCTGGTCACCCCCATCCCAACGCTTCTTTATGATCACACGCTGCATTCATGCTTTATGAAGAGGGCTTTGAGATTTCTTGACAAAGATCACTAGTTCCTAGTTACATGGCAGAAGGTGCCTAGGAGCCATGGACCCATCTTTGAATTGGTGGGTATGTCTGGAATTGTGCGAGGTTAGGCTGCTCCTCAGGACACAGGGAGGCATATGGGTCTGAAGGTACAGAGTGTCATTCGGTGGGGCTTATTTGTCCCCACAACAGGTTGCCTGTGTCAGAACTGAGAGATTTAGGCAGGAAGATGAGCTCACCTTGGTTCAGAGCCTCTACAAAGTATACAGACAAATCTCCTCATCCAGAGTGGCTGTCAGATAAGGAGAGATATCCGACAGCAGACTTGGAGGAAACTCTGTGGAGCCCCAAAGAAACAATGCTATATTCAGACTCTCCTTGTGGCTCCACCTTCCTGATAACTGTTTTCGGGATTGGAGCTCTAGACCATCTCTGTGGAGGAAGCTGTCTTGGAAGGTGGTCCCAGGCAAGCATGTGTATACGTTGTCTCTGATGTATGTCTGTACTGAGTACAACAGTCACTTTGGTCATCTCCAAACCTGCTAACCTTAGTTGCCTTCCAGCAAATTTTGTCCAGTATCAAATTTAGCTACTGAGTGACAAATATGTGAGACACTGGTAGAGTGACAGCTGTTTATATGCAGTGTGGCGTTTGTCGCTGTCTTTGATGGAAGGCACACATAAAGTAGATTTGGGTCCACTCATGATGCTGGTCTCTATCACTTGCAATGTCAGAGGATAGTTGAAAGGAAGCATTTTTTTTTTGTGTGAAAACCAGACGACGCGTTGGTGCAGGAATTGACTGCATCTGTCTTTCCCAAATTCTGTTTTCTTTCTTCGGTATGGGGTGATGTTTTTTCCAGGTATTCCAGATAAGACTCTGCCAAGGTACCTCAGAGAGCCCCTAAAGACCAGACACTGGATGAGCAGCTGGTGGATAGACAGAGACCTTATCTTGAAAGAAGCTGCTGCAAACACTGTATCAATGTAGGACAGAAATAGAGGAACTACCAGAGGTGAATATAAGTCTTGGTTCTCCTCTGACAGTGGCATTTGCTCACTTGGACCTCCCTTGAATAAGGTTCTGCCCATAAACAATGCACCATTCACACTGATACCTATGGTTGTAGTTTGGTAACTGCACTCCAATGACTATAACTCATAATTATGCACACATATTGTGCAGGAGGAATAGAAACAATATGATGTTAATGTAACTAAGGACATGGGTAACCAGTCATTGTTTTTTTTTGAAAAAATAAGTAGAGCTGTAAAAATTTGCTAATAAATTGACAATCGAGAGCTATAATAGCATGCACCTGTGAATAACAGCTTGATCAAAGAGGTAAGTAAAGATGTATCAGAATAATTCTGATAGCTCAGTGCCATAGGACTTTGAAACAGGAGGAGAAGACAAGCTCACATCTGGAAGTGATACATGAGGGATTTTTGAAAAAGATCATGTTCAGATACAGCATAGGTGTGGAAAGGAGGAAGTGAGATGTCCAGTAAAAGGAGACAGAGGTACAAAAATGTGTTGAAGGGATATGTAAGCTAAGCTAGCTGATACTTTAAGGAAACATCAGAGATGTATAATGCATCACTGGCCAGGCACTATGTGACAAACGTATTTTCTGACTAGGGGAGTTCCCTGGTAATCTCAACCTGAAATAGCTGAGCCCAAAGACGTGAAATCTTTCTTATGTGGTCTTACAGATGGAATTATGTCATTTACTCTGACCTTTGTCTGACGTTGCCTTTTCTAATTGGAGTCTTGCTAACCTTAAAAGCATGCAAAATAAGGGCTTTGAATAATTGCTTCAGATTTTCCCAATGATCTTGGTTTTATAAAGCCCTGTTCCTGGGCATTCTAAGAAGTGACTGTCTTAAACTCTGCCTGTTTCATTCTTAAACTTCAGCAAGAACAAATAAATAGGCTCCAACTTATCTGTCTGATTTAATGAAAATTTACAATGTGCAGAGATGTGACTGAACTCGGAGCTGCCTGATCTCTTATTGGATTTTAATGTAACAATGTGAATAAAGTGGTTGGGGTTTTGCCCCATATTAATTTTGAAGTCATGAAGGCTAATATGAACCTGAAGATGACAGATACAGGTAGTAACACTGAAAGTCGCTCATATCACACAGCTGTAAATCCCAATAGTTTGGATATGTGTTCAGACTTGTGGACGTTTGTGGACCTACCTTCTGAGTAGTCTGAAAACCACAACATACATATGCAATCTGTAAGTTTTCATTCCTTGATCTGTATTCTATCTTCTTTCAGCATATTGCTGTGCACTTAAAATATGGAATTTAAAATTAAGAAATGGTCAATTCACTATGATCTTGCTCTGGCTGAAAGTCACAGGTACTGCAAAACCAAGTGACAGATGAAGGCAACAGCCTAATATGTTTAATACTTCAGCACAGACTATCTTGATTGTTAGCTTCTTGGGAGATTGGTTAATTGCTTGTTTATCTTCTATGTAATTTGTTCCTAAATAAGCTTTTAAAAGCATAATTCTGGAATGAAGCCAGTCTGAATCTGATCCATGTTGACAGCATAAAGCCTACTTCAGTTATGCATTAGTGCCCAGCCTTGTTTTCTGTGCTTTAATGGAATTGTGTAGAATGGCTTGGATTGAATCCAAATAGGAACAAATTTTACCGAAAGTTGTTGAGTCTTTTTTTGGAGTTTCTATCAGCTTATAATGGGGAAAGTGCTGGGAAACTGAAGCTTGGCCACATTTTTATCCATACTGACTAATTAGCAGAATTAACATAATTACTCTGCATGCATGTAATGATACTAAAAGGACCATTGTGGATCTGCTAGGAGAGCAGATTTTCTAAGTTAGGCATAGCAAAACGTTATGCTTCTTCCAGTTTCAAGACTGTTTTTTGATTAATGCTCCTTCCAACCAGGCAGTTTGGCCTCAATCCAAGGAGTTAAAATGATGATGATGAGGCTGTGGCTTGACCATAAAGTTAATTAATTAGGCGTTAAGGCTTCTCTGATCAGATCAAGAAAACCTATGACTGTATGATGTGAAGTGCTGAAAAACAGATAAGCTTACTGTCATGGTTCACATTTGTTAAAAATACTTAGATAAGCTCACTATGCACTGCAGGCTTTACAATGGATCTGCTATCATTTTTCCATGCTGTTCTGCCTTTATGATGTATCAGGTATTGTCATTTTTCCTGTAGATGACACAAAAAAACATGAAACACTCATGAACCGTAACATACAGTGTAATAGCCTTACCAGACAGGCTACAGGGACACTGTATTTAATTTTTCAATATGTTGATTGAAGTTGTGTTTTATAGTATATTCTTATTTAAGTACATAGAGTAGAGGCTGCTATGTAATCAAAGTAGCATATGTTTCTTTAACTAGGTCTCAATCATTCCAAACTGCAAAAACTAGATAATTCTTGCAATTTATTTTTCTATCTTGTAGTTGATGGCCGGATAAGAGTGCTTTTTCCAGCTAGTACTGGCACAATTCCCAAAGAACAGGTAATTAGAGCGACGCTTTTAGAGTACAATGACTTAAAAGTGTACAGCTGAGTATTTTCTATTTTCACTTCAAAGTATATAATTTCCTACATTTTTTCCATAGATTTTTCTCTGTGTCTGTAATGACTTTAAGAGCTGTGTGTTAGAGAGACAAAGTTATAACTTCTTTTTTTTTCATGGGTGTTTTATATACTTTAGATGGAAAACCCAATAGCAAACAAAATAGATTCTTTGTAATTTCTCTGGGTGCGCATTGTCTCACAAAATGGTGAAGTTTGGCAGGCGGGGGAATGGAGAAAACAACAATAATAATCTTAAAACATCCTGAGCAACTATTGTATTTTTTACATTTTCTAAGGAAAAAGACATCCCAGTCAGCTGGCAACCCTTACGGTTTGGTGAGTTTTCTAGAGTGTGCAGCTAGGTGTGAGGAGTGAAACTGGATATATTTTGTGGAAGCTTGGCTACTGCACTCGATCTCCCCCCTCCTCCGTTAGTTCTCTGTCCTAATGTTGTGGGCAGTGCAAGGGAGCGGGGCAGGTGCAGAGGCTGGTGCTCTCTGGTGTTGGCATGTTCTTCCCAGAGCCAGTAGTGACTGAATGAAACTCTTGGAACTCTGCGTCTAACTCCTGCTCTATTTTCTGCCTTCTCATGTTTTCTCTAAAGCTGGAGAGTGTAAAGACTTCTGCAAAAGGGTATAAGCAGCATGACTTTTCAAATTATACATTTCTTCCAGTTTTACACCATGGCAAGTTCGTCTCAATTTGAATGTATTTGCACCAGCTGAAAATACAAACTATTGTCATCCATATTGAAAGAAAGTGTCCTATTAGTGAGATAAGAAGGAATCACAGACTCATAGAATATTTTGGGTTGGAAGGGACCTTTATGTGGATATATTGAACAGACCATTCTTTAGTCAAAGTTTACAGTGACCTGTGTGAAATTGCCTGTTGTTCTCATTTGGTGTGTTTCTGGTTTTGCTATCATGGTCAGTACAGTGGCCACAGAAGGAACAGTGTAGAGAACTGAGTGATCTGTTCATTGAAAGAGGAGAATATTTACAGAACAGGGCTATGACACACTGGTACAGTCATACAGAAAGCAGCTTACACCACCACTTATTAAAGCTATTTATTACTCTATTGAGATACTGGCTTGAGATCTTAGTTTGCTATTTCTAGGAAGCACATGAATGTCACAGACACTTTTTGTCCTGTTGAGCTGACTCTTCAGTTTAGGTCTGCAAATTTTTCACTGTAATGAGATTATTAAAATAATGTCTCCTTTATTAGCCAGAATCCGTAATGCATGGCTGGGGTGAAGAAACTGGGAGATGGGCAAAAACATTCCCAGATGTGTCAGGTTGTTTGCAGAAATTTCAAATTTATCTGTTTAGATGGAGATACAAGATAGCAAGCTGGTTACTAGTGGTCTGTGAAATTGTGTGGTGTTTGGTGCTTGTCATAGTTGGACAGACCGTCAAGAACTTCATTGGGAAGTCATTATTGCTTTCCTGCTTCTTTACTGCATTTTCCAACATTCTCTTCTAGCCTGTAATTTTGGGGTCTTTTTTGTTTCAGAGTTTTTTGAATTGCAGGCACAGGGTATCGGTCTAATCTCTAGAATTTTATGAATAGGCCTTACTAATAAATACAGTCTTTACTGAGAAGAATTGGTCGGCTATTTACATAATGTCCCTTGCATACAAACCCTCCGTGTGAGTAGCTTTTTCACAAGAAGAATTTGGCTTTAATAGTGTAACAAGCAGAGAAATATAGTTTAATGGTTAGATGCTTTGTAAACTACACTTATTTTACTTTTGTTGTCAAAATCTAGGGGTTTTTTTTTGCCTAAGTATTGCTTTTGGTAAGCCTCTGATATGGTAGAGTTTTTAAAGCATTTTCATTGTAATACCAATTTACTTTGAGCTGAGGTGACTGAAGAATCTAAATTCTTCTAGAACCTTCTGGTTAATCAAATTTTCCCCTTTATTAGCATAATGAGATGTGGAAAAAAATTGCTGCTGAAATTGAGAGGCAGAAAATGATGTTAGTGGATTTTAGGATAACAGAGAGAACATTTGATTTAAGAGAATCTGCTGGGTCTTGTATACTTAAATATAAAGAAATGACTATGGAGAGCTACCTGTAGAAATCTGTGACTTGCTTTTTGCAGTACAGTTGAGAATGAGACCTGTCCTGAAGAACATTTTCAGGGAAAATGTTAAAATTGTAAGTAAATTAATGCATGCTCCAAGAATTAAATCTGACAACTTTTTTTTTTTTACTGAAAGCAGGGATATGTTTTACTGGACTGTGTTTCTCCTTGCATAGTGGCAAACGTTCTCACTTATAAATAGCAAAACATTGGAACTTGCCTTTAACTTCAGGCATGTGCCTGGTCTTGGCAGATTAAATGGTCAGCTCAAGAAATTGAAGTTACGCATGTGCTTAAGTGCTTCTGTGGATCAAGGCTTGAATGACTTCTAATCACTGACAATGTATGGAAAAAATATTGTACAAAGCCCACTGTATAGTGAAGAGTTTAGCAACTAAGGATCTGCCTGTGCTGCCTTGAAAAGCCCAGGAAAGGAAATACATAAGTTCATTAGCTAAAATGGATACTGATAATTCTAATGCAATTAAAGTGAGTTGAATTGTTTCAATAATGCTAAACCCAGGATAAAACCCCTGGGCATACTATACTCCCTGCTTGTGTGCCTTTCTCAGCTGCTTAACTCTTGTAGCAGCTACAGCTGTGTTAATGTGGCAAACAGTTTCAGCCCAAGTTAGTTCCGAGGAGAGAGGCTGAGGCTGAGGCTGCGGATGGAAATGTACTTCAAAATATGTTTGCTGAGGTGCTGGTGCATCTGAAAAGGAAACATATTCTGGAATTGTAGCTGGGAATACACACCTTCAAGCTGTGAACAGTTTATACTGAGAAGCTTTCCAAAGTTGTCCATGTCTTTTCCTTGTACTGAGATTGGAAGAGCCGTTGCTTCTGTTCCTAAAATAGGAGTAAACATGGAGCTGTTTACTACTTTCAGGTAACTCTGAACCAGAATTAGCTGTATGCTACTTAGGGCTTTAAATTGGATGTAAAAAATGTGTTTTCCTGCCCCAGGTTTGCTTAACATTATTCAGATTTCCTGTTAAAAAGGCAACACAGCACGGAGCTGAAGAGCTACTTGGGGAGAGAAGCTCAAGTGCATAAATGAGCTTATACAAATAGTGTTTTTCAAGAGAACCAAATTTGTTTGGCACTGTTTGATAGGAGATCTGCATTACTTGACTTGCTCAAATGTGAAGAAAAACAAACAAACAAAAAGATGTGGGATGTAAGAAAAATCTAAAACCCTAAACAGCTCTGTTTAACATCTTGGTAATCTTTACCAAATTATTTTGATATAAGGCCTCCTCCCACACAGACTTCACTATTTGTGTTACAGGAAATGCTGCAATCTCAAGTTCTCTTAGGAATTCTTTTTATTCTCAACAAAGTAGATACATTTTGGGCTATCTATTTGTCTAATTTCTAAATCTGATTACAATAAAGCCAATTAAAGCTGCTTTCTTTTGGGGTTTTCTGCTTACTTCATGAAAAATAAAATATTGAAACAAGAGTTTGGGCATCAAAGCTTTACCCTTTTGCTGTATTTAAATTTCAGTAAATTATGTAAAGCCATTTAAAAAGCTGGCAAGGAATGTGCTGAATCATTTTGTCTGTGCACATTTTTCTGCAGACTCCTAGCAGTGTAAAGACTGTTTATATACATTTATTTTGTTGTCTTTATGACCAGGGTATATCAAACTAACATGACATCTGCTAAACAGCTGCAGTTTAATAATTGCACAAATGTATTTTCTTCTCTGGAAAACAAACCCCCATGTTCCTGTTTGGTAAGCAGTGAAAAGCTCAAAACCAGCAAATAAATGAAGTCGTATGCTGACCAGCGGTATTTTCCTTTAGAATTACTACTTATTTTCTGTTCATTTTCTTTGACTTCTTTTAGACCTAAAAATTCCTATGTCTCCTGGCATGCTAGAAGATTTGTCCTGGTTCCAGCTAGGATAGAGTTAATTTTCATCTGAGCTGGGAGAGGAACTGGAGCTGGTGGTACCTGTGGCTGGGGGACACAGCTAGGATAGGTTACTGATTAGCCAACAGCTGGGATAGTTTACCCAAATTAGCCCAAGGGCTTTTCCAAACCTTGTGATGCCATGCTCAATATATAAAGTGGGGGCTGTGCTGTGCTCGGGGGGGGGCTGGGCATTGGAATTAATCATAAGCTGTTGTACTGTAAATTATGTGCTTCAGTATTTTCTATTATTTTTGGTTGTTTTCCATCTTTGTTTTCTATTCCTCTGTTGTTCTCTTAAACTGTTTCTTATCTCAACCCACAAGTTTTTCCTTCTTTTCTTTCCTGATTCTCCTCCCCATCCTACTGTGAGGGGCAGTGATGGAGGAGTGAGAGAGAGACTGTGTGGTATTTTAGCTGCTGAGTAGGGTTAAACCACTACAAGGTTATAATGAAATAATTCCAATCCATACTGCAAACGTTCTTCCTTGCTGTGAAATTTACTTGTCAGTGTAAGAAGGTATAGAACAAAGAGATTGGTATTAGGTGGAAATTAAAAATATTATGCAGTACATAAGCTAAACACACAACTTGGGCAAGATTTGTCCGTTTTAGAAATGGATCCAACACCATGAACTTTTAGCAAGTTTAACTTCTGGGGTGTTTGATCTGAGGCTGGCTGCTAAGGTTTTAATCTGAGTGGGGTACAAATTCCTTTGAGAGCACTGAGTTTAGAAAGCTTTCTGTCTTTTCCCTTTGGTTTCTTTCTGTCTTTTCCCCCCTTCCTTTCTGTAATCAAGACTTGGCAATTTACCTCTGCTTTTTTGTGAAGCTGTCCATGGAGTCCGAATTCCTCTTTCCTCTCCTTTGTTTCTGGTGTAGGGGAAAGAAAGAGTCTCTCTGTCCTGCTGGAAGACACAGTGGCATTTCCTTCTGATTTGCAAATCATTCTGGCTAATTTTAGTGTTAATAAATAGCAAAGAATTTATGCTGTATACCACAAAACTCTCTAGCTGTGGACATAAAATGTGATAAAATTTAGCTCTTGTCTCTTCAGTAACAGTTGTTGAGCTGGTTTTGACTATTTGGGCAAGGTCTTTGTTCTTAAAAGGATATTTAGAACAGCTCCATAATTAAGAAAAAATATTCTATTTGTCATAAATGCCAAAGCTATTTTAATGTGAATCAAGCAGAAAATTAGAATTTCTGGAAATGTATTTTACAACCTTAAAAGGAAGTGATGAACATTACAGCTATTAAACCAACATTGGAAAGTGTCTTCTGAGGATACTCTGAATTGGTCACTGAATCTAACATTTGCTGGTCCTAGAATTATGGGGTTTTTTTATTATTTAAAAAAAATGTTGATGGCTCTGAGCAACAATTTTGCACCAGAGTGCAAAACTCTCACATGCAATCAGAAAAGAACAGGAGAAGTTATTAGAGGGAGAATGTGTCACAGAACAGATGTGTGGTCTCTTGCTCTCAATCCTGAAAGGTTGAACACAATCCAAAAACAATCCTGGGACCTGAAATTCATTATTCTTCTGAATCCTAAATTTTGTGACACAGTATAATGCAATTCACCTACTGCCTTTTGTGTGTCCCATGGAGTATGCCTTTTATCATAGAATCATTGAATAGTTAGGGTTGGAAGGGACCTTCAAAGGCCATCTAGTCCAACCCCCCTGCAAGGAAAAAGTGACATCTCCAACTAGATCAGGTTGCTCAGAGCCTCATCCAACCTGGCCTTGAATGTTTCCAGGGATGGGGCATCCATCACCTCTCTGGGCAACTTTTAGGAGTTAACCGACCATGGCATGACCTCCTTATGCTAACATTCCTCTTACCCACTGTGTCCAACTTCAGGTGAAACTAAGAGGAATTATGCTCAAATTGCATTTGGTTTTGGACTTTGACACTTCTGTTTCAGACTTAGCTCGTGTGGCCAAATACTTCTCTGCCCTTTCCAAAAAATGCTGCCTAACTTAAAAAACCAAACAAACCAATATCAACCAACCAAAAACCAAACACGTAATACTGCTGCTACTAGCAAATCTAGCCTTGCAGAGACAACAAACATTTAGGTGGATTAATCTGTAATACTACTTCTACTTTGTTTCTTTATAGATTTGGGAAAAAATGAGTGAATACTTTTGTTCCATTTGTTGAAACAGGTCTGTTAGGACACTGAACCAGTGACTGAATTGTGTATTAAATTTAGAAACTCAACATTCATTCTCTCTGTTGTCAGGGCTGCTTATCCTTAAGAAGAAAAACATGCCTAATGTTTAACTGTATGTGGAACAAATATACCTGGAATGTTATTAATATACTATCACACATGCCAGATTTCTAAAGTTCTCCCCTATTTTGGGGGATATTTTAAATATCAAACATTAAAGAAAAACTTCGGAGTTTAAGTGCGGAATGAGTTTGTCTAAAGTAGGAGTAGAAGTCTTTTAAATCTATTCCTTTCATACCAGTTATGAAGGCAACTGAAAGCTGGGTTACTAAATGAAGTTTTACAAATCTTTCAGCTAAATCAGAGGTTGAAATGTAAAATATGAGGAAAGTGCGTTGATCATCACACACTTGTCCTAGACTTAAGGAATTTGAAGCCTATTAAACAATTAATGGCTTGTATTGATTTTAAATACATAATTCACCTGCAAATACTCATTTTGTTTTTCATGTACGTTTCAGAATAATTCCATGCAAATGACTGTTTTGCACATATTATCTATATAGTACTTTGCGTATGTTATTATGAAAATAAATGGGAAGAGACATGAACACAAGAATTTAGTGTAAATAATTTTTGAAAATGAGAGTTTGTATTACCACAGAGTGTTACAGGATGTATGATCCACAGTGTATCTGTGATTCTGATCCTTGGGTGAACATTTTGGCTCTTTTCTGATTCCTGGGACAAAATCCATGCAAGGTTAATTACTGTGCCTCATCTTTTAGAAAAACACTTGGTATGTTCAAATAAAGAATGAATTTTTGTTTTCTGTGGTTTTTTTTTTTTGTTGTTGTCAATTATAGGACTTTTTTAGTTGTCTTATATAGGGAAGAGAAAAACCCCAACGATCCTCCTCCTCTGTAACATATCTGTTATTTGTTTCTTATTTATAACATGGAAATTATGTGACTGAGTCAGCTCCTTATGCCAGCTCATTATTCATGAAATGGAGCCAACAATTAGCAGTGTGTATGTTGGCATGACTTGTTTTGTGCAACTAAGCATGCATATTCTGTTGTTCAAAGTTTATATATGGGACAGATTTACATATCTTTCTGCACTATAATGTGAATCCATAACACTGGAGGAATCTTAGAATGCAACTCAAATGTTATAGAAAAGACAGTAAAACCCAATTTTATTGTCATTTTAAATCAATATTTTATCACAAAGATTAAATGATAGCTGGGCCATTTTGCTTGCATTTATATTGTTTTTACCTCTCTTATTTTAGAAACATTCTGTTGTAGTGACATTCATGATAAGCTAATAAATTTAGATCCTATATATAATAAAACTGTAGTTTTCACAAGGGAGTTATTTGAAACTGCTAATGAAAACAGGTGGTGGCACTTAACACACAGAAGAGAATGCACCAGTACGTTGAGAGAAGCAGAAGTTGAATATGTGATGCTGTGTGGAGGAAAATGGTTCCTTTGGAGAGCAGCTCACAAAACAGAATGGCTTAAATGATGGTAATAAACAAGAGACAAATGGGATAAATATTATTCCCTAAAAGCACTGCTTTGTTTTCAGAGCTTTTGTTGCTGACCTTGCATTTGGTCTGTAAACTGTTCTCTTGGGTCTTCCTGTGCCTTGCTTGGAGGTGAATTGCTGTGAACAGAAGAAATGTGTAGAGTATAAGTAGTTCTGTGCCAAAGAAAGAAAGAAGAGTGCACAGCAAAAAAAGTAAGATCTGTTGTAGTAAAATGTCTGTTTTCTTCACTGGGGAGTATGGAAAAGAAAATATAAATGAACTCGGCTGTATTTTCTGCAGAAACTTATTGTGTAGTTCATACTTGCATGATCTAAAGTTCTCATGAGCTGCTTTGGGCTCAAACATTGTGAGAGCCTGTCCTTGGATGTCCAGACTCGACACATAGGATCTGTAGCAAAGATGTTCTGAGAACTCCTCTCTGGAGAGAAAAATATTTGATCAGGTCTGTATGAATCAAAAAATACAAAACAAAGGGCAAGTGTTTGACTAGGAGAAAAGATTGGTAACAATATTGGAATAATAACAGTATTAAATAATAATAAAGAAATTGAATGGCTTTTGTGATCTTGATGCTCTTTCATCACAGGGTGTGTCAGCATTGCTACCCCTGTCCAGGTCTGCCTGCAAACAGGTATGCACCCCTGGCACCTACACTGGAGGATTTTCAGAAAAGCGGTATGGCTTCTTGCCTGCTTGGTTTTCTTCTGGAGAAAAAACCCAAGGCATATGACATGGTTGTCTTTATGTTGGCTTAAGTGTCTAGCCAGAGACAAGGACTGCATGGGAGGCTGTGGTACATCATCCCCTGACGTATGTCCCGTAATATGTCTCTCTGTAATGCAGGCACAGGTGTGGGTGCAAGGATGGATTCTGCTTTGGGAATCAGAGTCTATGAAAGTTATTTGGTTATTTTTTTTCTTTTCTTCTCCAGTTCTAGAAAATGCAGTCTACTGATATCTCATTTATTACCTTGTATTCTCAAAAGTGTGTTTTGTGCCTTATCCACAGATCTGGAATATTGAAAGAGGTAACACAAGCGTGAATTTGGGAAAGTTTTCTACAATAAATGAGAATCCTTTCCCTTAAGGACTCCACAGCAAATTCTTTAGGCACTTTGTTAGCCCATTCATTTGCTTACTGTACACTAGTGCTTAAAATTTTAGTAATATTTATTTCCACACTGAGAAAAATGTTTTATCAGCTATATCTACTTGTAAAGATTGGCTCTGCCAGAGTGTATGTGTGGTGGTGTGGGTAGTAATTTGGGATGGAGAAATATTTGAACAACCAAAAAGTAATGGTGTGCCAAACACCTTTCAAATATGGTAGAAATAAGATGATGTCCTCTTTCAGAAACAAAAGTTTTTATATTTGTATTCTGTCTATTTAGTCAATCCCAGCATTTGGACTAGGATGTTATTCAGTGTGTTTTATTTTAGGAAAGTAAAAGACCATTCATGTCTGAAATGCTATCTGAGTTGTTGGATGGTAACAGGCTCAAATATAAGTCTTCCTCTAGGGTAAATGCTGTCATTGCAGAGATTGTATTTCTACCACATCAATTTAATTTGAAATAGTTGCTGCCTGATTTCTTAACTTTGTCCTGAGAACCTTGATTTGTCTTCTTGATTAGAAGGCAGCATTAGAATAAAAGTAAATACTGACTTGACATTGTAATAGCATCAACAATTATAAAAACCCATGCGATAAATATACAGTGATCTAATGCTATGTAAAAAAAAATTGCTTTACTTTTTTAATAGAGTATAAGCAGGATTTTAGCACAGTTCTGAATAAATTCATGTTTTGTGGTGAAAGCAAGAGGATACTTTATGTTGCTGTAAAGGTGTCTACATTACTTGCCATGTTTTCTAAGCTAAGCATTTACTGGAAAACAGAAAAGAATCATGCAGATAAACGAAATTTGCCAAGTTGCCCTCAGACTTCACTTGGTATATTCTGCTCATGTGTTGATGAAAACATCTGTGTAATGCTTGTTCAAAGAGTGACAGATGACTATTACTAGAGCCTTAGGCAGTAAAAATTATTATAAGATTCCTTTAGATTGGGTCATTACAGATGCTGTTTTTACGTGAGAGTGAATGCTTTGTGTCTCCAGTCTGTAGACTTGAGGAATCAGGGATCCATTAAACTTGCTAGTATATCCTAGTGTGATACTGCAGTACTACTTGAGGCAAAAAGAAATCTGGGATTACTGTTACAGATAACGAATAGAGGACAGTTGTAAGGTTTAAAGATGAACACAGTAGAAATTTGTATGACATGAAGGTTGAAAGGGTGAGAAAGCAGAGTGGGCAGATAAGTTGTTATGCGCCTATTAACATAAACCTCTCGCAGTTAAAATGTGAATT
Source organism: Ardeotis arabs (assembly GCA_011801015.1). Taxonomy (NCBI): domain Eukaryota; kingdom Metazoa; phylum Chordata; class Aves; order Otidiformes; family Otididae; genus Ardeotis; species Ardeotis arabs. The sequence goes on along the minus strand of JAAGAY010137757.1, from coordinate 10,895 downwards.
TCTGTACACTTGGTGTGTTATTAAAAAGGCATATTTCCACCATCTGAGCTTTAGACTACCACTTCAGTCAATATCGGTATCACTGGGAGTGAGTTGCGCTGTGTGCAAAACTAAGAGTAATTTGTTATTAGTGAGGAAAGTGTATGGGAGATGGAGAGAGGGTTAGGGCCAAGATTCAAATAAAGAGGAAGGTAAATTATTGTGTTAGCAATGGGTCAGCCACTAAAATGCAGCCTGATCAGCGCTCCTGCGTCTTTCTTTAAAAAATGGAACATAAATAAAACTTTCTTTAAAGGGGGGAAAAAGAATCAAACATTTTTCCAGTCTAGCACTTGGAAGTTGAAATGGAGGAAAAAACTCTACTTGGCATATCTGTGGTCCAAACAAAGCAAAGAATATGGAAGGAATCTCAGATGAGACCATATTTTTCTTCAATATCCAGTTCACTTGTGTCTACTCAGGAGGCTTTGTATATTACAGTTTTCTTATGTTCAATTTGTCTTGGCCTTGCCATCTCACTACAACCAGTCATAACTTTTAATATTAAGGTTTTCTGTGCTACCTCTGTCTGGCAAATCTATTTAACGAGCCTGAATGAATGAAAAGGCTCAGCAACCAGGTATCTATGTACTTGATGTAGGTTAATGCACAGAGACAGAGGCACAGGTGGTTTCACTGACTTGAATAAGATTAACAGCCAGTGGATTACACAGAAAGAGAACTTAAGATTTCCAATTTTATGGGTGCATTGTTTAAATTGATCATGGGATTACTAAGAATTTGTGCATTCATGATAGATGGTTCTATTTTCTTATTGCTCCAGTTATTCACTGAAAAGGACAGTTTTCTACGCAGACCTATAAATCTCTGCTTGAAATACAGAATTAATATTTTCAACAACTGACCTTCACTGTGTTTTTCAGGTAGGGCAAGAACTACTCTCTAAAAACTTTTATACTAATAGGCCTGGATCCTTAAAACAAAGCGTCACTGTAAGTTAAAAACATTAGTGAAGCCTTTGCTTCCCAGATGATGCTCTGCGTTCGGTTTCTATGGTTACGGTGAAGGAAGTGCTTTTTAGCATCCAGCTTAGAGCAAGGTGAATCTTGGGAAGAGGCAAAAAGGGAACCACGTAGTCAGAAACAGCCAGGCTGTAACAGGCGCGATTGCTCTTAAGTTTGTATGCCTGGAGATCATCTAATAGTGCTGTTTCTTAACAGTACTGAAGCAATTAATAGGTACTGTGATAAAGATTAAGATGCTGCTCAGGACAGAGGACAGTTGATTTAAGAACTGTTGGAAATACCTTGTCATTTGCTGTGATTTGGAGGATGTGGAACAGTTTTCACCCACTAGTCATGGTATAACTTTCCTGTTTCACTTAACATACCAGATTGATGCCACCGTAAGTAAAAAGAGAATTTAACTGCAAAGCACAAATAGGGCTTCTTAACCCCATTTCTATTTCTCTCCTAGAACAAAATTTATAGAACAAAATGAGTTAAACTGCTAAAAATGCAAAATAGATGCATGAATATGAAGTTAAATGACCAGTGGCCTCTTTTTTTGTTGACAGCTGAACACTGTGATGACTGGGCTATCCTGAGAATACAGCTGAGCTTGACCTGATGAAACATGAGAACAACCTTACCTTAAACTCAGACACCTACTCTCCACACTTCAATAAGTGAAGAAAAGCTTCCCCCAGCTCAGAAGCAGTGGAAGCTTAAGAGGACAGGTGATTGATAGCTCCACTGACAGAAAAATCTAGGATTTCTTTTTGCCTTAACCAAAAATTCTAAAAATAATCCTAAAAATCTGCAGAGCCCTGGGCGCATGGCCCTGATGCAACCTCTCTCCCAGGACAGGTCCCTTTGCAGACTGTTCTGTGCCTCAGCAGCTGTTTCCCAGCCCCACTGCACCTGCAGTTCTAACCTTTATCTTCTTCTCTACCTTAACAGTAACCACAAATTTTCTGCTGGAAAAAAAGGTTTTGCAGCTCACAGTGGGTTTCAGCAGCCCTGTGCTGGGACTGCTGCAGCTGGAGATCCTGGCTTTCTCTTGCTTTCTACTGTGAGCCTATCCCTGATATTTCTTTTAAACCCCCAAAAGGCCCCAAAACATTCCCCTGATGCAAATTTTCTCCCAGGCCATATTTACCAATGTTTGTCTTAACAATTTAAGTATCTTTCACTTTTTTTAAGTTTTATTTTTACAATTTGATCTTCTGATACTTATAGTGAGCTTTAAAAAAGTGATATAGGCAGAGATACTTTTATAGTTGAAGTCACCAGCGTAGTCCTTTTGAACATTCAGCTAGCTGTTCTCTTTTGAATTCGATTTTTAAAGCCTATTTTTTAAATCACTGATTTTTTTTTTTTAAAGAAGCTATAGTGAAAAGCCTCATTTTTGAAAACTAAAAAGAGAGCAACTGTGGCAAGGAAATAATAAGGTATGATGTGGATAAAAATATATTTAAAGTTGAGTTGGCTGTAACGTTGAACATCAGTATTGGGGGGTATGAAACTGAAGCTTTCATCTTTTCAATTACAGCAGTATTATCTTCATGGCTTTTGAACCTGGCACTAAATTTAGCTAGTATCAAAGTACTTTAACTCACTGTCCCCTCCTGCCTATGACAAATATCATAGAATCATCCTTTCTGCATCCAAGATGAAAAGACTCCAGTTTTTACAGTTCTGCATTTCCATTACAATTTCTTCATCTGCCCCAGCCTGTTATTTTAACTCTACTTCTGAATTTTACCTAGTATATGGTTTGGGGTTTTGATATAGTGAAGAACCTTAAATACTTTCTAAAAGCTTAGGAGGAAAGGAGGGGAGAGGGAATGAATTAAATTGGGGTTTTTTGAAGGAAGTAACCAAAATCCAGCTTGTATGATGGTGGCTTTAACTCATTTTTAGTAAATATTTTTATGTAGAATTAAATCATTATCAGATATTCTTAAACATGTGAGAGAGCTTTCATTATCCCTATGTGATATGTCAAACTGTTTCTTTTATGAATACATCTCAAGTGCCACTGTGGGAGAGGAAGGAGCTGGGTATAAAATGAAAATAAAATGAATAATGAACCTTTGGGAATGATACAGACTTCATCCAAATGCAGCTCTAATACATAATAGTTGCAGAATTTTATGCTGAATTTGATCATGTTCCCAGTGGCTTAGGATAAGGAATGGTTTCTAAGTACTCACCACTCAACTATACTTCTTATACTAAACATATCTTGACCAAATCCTGAGCTTTTAGGAGGCAGAATAAGGTGAATTCCACTCTGGGCTGAAATCTCTAGTGAATGCAGTCATGAGATGAATATGCAGTATCTGTCTTCCTGACAGGCATATGGTTAGGGTAAGTTTAGTGTGAAAACTGGAAAGAATTCCTCTAAAATTGAGGTTTTCCTTCATGTCAGTGCTGACTAGCTTCCAGGAGTTTATGCCTAGGTCCACAAAAGCATTTGGTAGCTGTGTAATGTTTCAGTTACAGGTACTTGTAGGCTGGTAGCAAAACATACACACAACAAATATGCAACTGCACTACAGAGCACCCTTAGATCCCTAACAATTGTTGTGCTAGTAAACTATGCAAGTTGATTTCTGAACCCAAAATTATGTATGAAAGAAAAATAAAACAGATTTTCATTCTTACTGACAGTTAATCCTATAGTGCTTTCAAGTTTCATCAGTTTTTGTTCTTTGCATATTAAGGTTACAATCTCATGTTTCTAGACCCAAATACAGGACAAAAATCTAAGCCCAGAAATACAAGTGAGAATGCAGTTTCTGAGAGGTGTGATGATGTATTTAATCTCATGTAGTTCTCTGAGAGCTGGCACCTGTTATTATCTTAGTATGCTGGTGTTCTAAAGTATTTCAAACAAATTAGTGTTCACATGTAAACACATATTATAAGATTACAAAAAAAATAAATATCAAAGGACTGTGTTATTAGTGACTTGAGGATTGTGTGCAACTGTCCCTATCCCCCAAAAATAGTGAGGTAAGATTGATAGCTTCCTCCCCACTTAGAATTTATATGTAAAACTTTAGTTCTCTATTCATCAGCAAAAAAGCATGTTAAAAGTGGCAGTTTATTGTTTCTATCCATTTTCAGATTTTTGAGGTAACTTTCATTTCTGTATATAGTCAGGTGATAGAAACCATAATTTAAGAGCTCTCTGGCAAGGAGACAGGTACGGCAGAAAATCAGCTGGAGCTTGTTCTGGCAACCCGACCACACCAGGACAGGAAAACTCTTGTTCTGTACAACTAGCTTTTTACATCTAGCCTGAATTCGGTACTTCAGGTTCTTTTTCGTTTAAGTGGAATGTGAACAGAGGTTGAGTGCCTCTCAGTTGATAATGGTGGTCATGGAAAATGGGCATGAAATGCAACCAAAACTTACCTCGAGCTCTAAAAGTCTTCAAAACAGTAAAGGATTGGTATTTAGCTGACAAGTGGATATAGGCAGGATATCTGTATTACCCTTTGTTGCAGGCAAAACTATCTCAGCTCAGAATTTGACTTAATTTTTGCAAATTATTGCTAATTAACACAAACATATAATCACTGATTCAGGTCATAAGAGAAAGAAAATAAACTGTCAAACACCTTGGGGAAAAAAAAAACCAAACAAACCCCTCTTCCCGTCCCGTAGCTCAATTTCTTTCCAACACCTCTCCTCCCTCTTTGTGCTCTCTCCTCCCTCTTTGTGCTCTCACCTCCCCTTTCTGTAAGCGTTACACACAGTGCCTCCCAGTTCCTTTGGTGAGGTGGTGCAAGAGGCTGGGAACCATGTGTAACGCTTTCTCTCTGTTGCTTCTCTGCCTTTCTTACTGGTTTTCTTCTGCCTGGGAGTGGGTTGCTGCGACTGTTAGCGGTGTCCCTGCCTCAGTGTAGGTTGCGCATGGCCAAGGTCCCTCAGAGATGTGGAAAAAATCTTATTTGATATCAAGTTTTATCGTGTTTGATATCTGACAACACTGTTTGCCATCCTGCACTTTTTTCATTCTCCGTAGATAACTTTATATTTAAAAAAAAATCCCAGAACAAACAGAGCCCCCCACCCCTGCTGAGACAATTATTTCTTCTGAGTTAAGCTGCAGCATTTGGTCTGGTTTTGGTAGTCAGTACCTTGACAAAAACATGTTCTGCTGGATGCTTGCTTTTTCTGTCTAGCTACACTAAGGACATAGATCTAATATTCCCCAGAGAGGCAACATTTGCACTGAAGGTGTGCAGAGCAATTGCTAATTCTTCCATTTTGTCTCCAACACAAGTTCACTTGAGTGAACCTTGAGCTCAGTGTCAGGGCATAGTCTCGTGCTGAGCTGATTTTCATCTGTAAAATCTTCCGCTTTTCCCAGAGGCTTGTTCCCTTGCTGTGGTTCATTATCTTTTCAGCTGTGCAGATGCATCTATGCGTGGACTCTACTATAAACAGGATCACTGATAAGATGCTGGCTTAAAGAAAACCTAACACCTCTCCCTAGAGCAAGCCTGTGTCTCTTCCATACTCCGGAGGTATGTAATTTATGCTGTATAATAAAGAGTTCTATTTAATTTGTTGCAGATTAAGTGAAAACATGGGCCTATGGGTAGGGTAAGAATTTTGTCAGTGACAATTTAATCTAAGAAGCATATCTTTACAATAGTAGAATGGTTTAATACTTGCCTGAATATAACTTTGGAAATTTTTAAAAAGGAAATACTTCCATGCTTCAAAATATTAAAGCTAACCCTGTCCCCTTAGTGCTGGAAACTCAAATACTGTGTCTCTATGGTGGAGGCATTAATGGGAAAGATTATTTAGAAATATTCATTGTATCATAGAATCACAGAATCATTTAGGTTGGAAAAGACCTTTAACATTAAGTCCAATCATAAACCTAACACTGCCAATTCCAGCACTAAACCATGTCCCTAAGCACCACATCCACACATCTTTTAAATTCCTTCAGGGGCAGTGACTCAACCACTTCCCTGGGCAGCCAGTTCCAATGCTTGATAACCCTTTTGGTGAATTAATTTTTCCTAATATCCAATGTAAAACTCCCCTGGCAGAACTCAAGGCCCTTTTCTGTCATCCTATCACTTGTCACTTGGGAAAAGAGACCAACACTCACCTCAGCACAACCTCCTTTCAGGTGGTTGTGGAGGGTGCTAAGGTCTCCCCTAAGCCTCCTTTTCTCCAGACTAAACAACCCCAGTTCCCTCCACTGCTCCTCACATTTGTTCTTGTCACGCTTTGATACGAATGTTGGAAAGAATGTCTTCCTGAACCTTCTCTTTGGTAGAGATCCCTGGGTGGAGTGGGCTAAAGCAGGTTGACAATTCTGTTCCATGGGTAGTAAATAGATATATAAAGGAAACTAGTTACACTGAAATATTCCCAAAAAGAAGTCACCTGCTAGACTCAGTCTTTGGACCAGAGAGAATAGTGTTAGTATCACAAAACTTCGGAACACCTTTTTGGTAGCAAAAGAAGCGAGAGTACCAACGATTTCTTCTGCCTTGGTGGGAATAAAAAAGGTAAAGCCCATGCGAAAAAAAGCCCATACAATAGCAGTTGTCTTGTATGCAATATAGGATATTTTGCTGTCCTTGAGGAGCAGAAAGCACATTTAAAAAATAAAATGCAGAGACACTAATACATTGTGCTTTGTTAAACATCTTGCTTAACATACACAGGAGTATGTCACCATAGTGAGTGCAACCGTGCAATTCATTGTGCTACAGAGCAGCTATAAAAAACTCCTTTTATGTGGCAGGATTTCTGTGTCTTCCCTAGAAAAGCACATTTATGATAGAACATACAAATGCTTATTCTGTGGGAAAAATAGTATCAAAGCTTCAGTGTAATCTATATATACCTGAAATAGGCTTTGTGTGAACTGACTTAGAGACTGCCAGCAATCTAGCTTCAGCAGCTAGGAGCTCAGCGCAGTTTGTGGAATTTGGTTGGGAACTAGAAAAAAACAGCACACTCAAGATGGGCTGAAGTGGCTCCATGCTGCTCTGCCTGAGCCCCTCCAGACCTGGAGTCTTCCTGTCTGTGCTCTGGGGATCAAATAAGACATTTTTTGGTCCTAGTCCTTCCCTATCAGAATTCTGAATTGTTGGGTATTTTTTTTTTCATTTCCAGAAGTTGCATTGGAACATCTGATTCAGCTGCTTGACTGCCAAAGCTGTCATTTTAAAACAATGTTGGCATAAATATAGGTGGTTTTCAGTAAGCTGTTCACAAACTAAAGAGTGGAAACAATACGGACACAGCACAACAGCTTCAGAAGCTCGTTGTAGAGGAGGATCAAAATATAATTTGGAAAAAAAAAATAACTTGACTATTAGAAAACTCATGAACGTGTCCCTCTGGAAATTTCCAGTATCTCTCATTTTTGAGTAGCCTGTGTTTGTGGTGTTTTCAGCCCTTCTTTGATTAGATTCCAGGAAGAATTCTGTGACACCAGATGACTATGTTTTGCTTTAGCTCCACCAAGGGGAAAATAGCATTAGTCCTTTGACCTGGTTTTGGTTTATCTGACTTGTTTGCTTTGTATGATGCCGCTTGATCCAAGTATTCTTAAAGGTATACATAAACTTGAGCTAGGGAAAAAAGTGTATGTAAGGAAAATCTGACATTTCGAAGTGTTAGTCTTAAGAGCAAATAAACTAAGATTTGCTGTTTTAGGATGTTGAATGAAAATTTGATATTATTTTATGGTTCTGATGTTTGGTCTTACAAGTTTAAGACTGAAAAGAACCCAAAAGATATGATCTTATGATATATTCAAATATCCTATCCAAATAGATAGGATGTTATGATGTATTATGACATAAAGAACTAGCAGAAATCTCTCGCACCTTGACACCTAAATGGTGTGAGGAGAAGAAAATGACACTTCCCACCTGGCACAATCTGAATACCAACCCCTACATCCATAAGCTGGATTTTGACAATACCGGAAAAGATTCTTTATCTACCCCTGTACTTTTAACTTATTCCCTAGGGAGGTTGCCAAGCACTGGAGTGCATCACTTTGAAACAGTACCTGGGCATAAATAGAGTTTAAAACGTGTCAGGGCCCACTTCTGACAGCTGTTAGCATGTAGCCAGTTTGGGTTAGAGGCTAAAAGATTGTACTAGCGTAAATGTAGGCTAATCCTTGTCAGCTGGCTTTAGGGATTCTTGTGTTCCTGGCAGTTTTAATTTAGTAGGCTGGATATGGCCTGGAAGTTCAGTTAGGATTCTGTTTGCAGTCCCTTAGGAAACAGCTGCAGTGGTTCTTACCAATGGATGGTTACCATCTTCCTGCTGGAAGCTGTTGCTATTACTGCAAAGTCCAAAAACCAAAATGTATTTCTACCTCAGCTGCTTCTGAGTGAAAAACAGTAGTAAGTCAATGCTACTGGTCAAAGTAGTCTTAAGCAACGTGCTACACTTTGTATTGGAAGAGATGTGCTCCTTTCACTCCACAAATTGTGCCACAAGACCTGTAACTGGTAGAAAGGTGGGGAAGATGGTCACAGACAGAGGTGTGAGATTACAGGTGTCAATGGCCTCAGTAGCAGCACTACAAGGTTATACAAGTCCTTCTCTTCCAGATTTATCTCCACGTACGGCTACAGAACCATTTCTGCTTCTCCACAAGAGTGAGTTCTTGGTACTCACTGAATGAGCGAATTCCAATTGCTGTAGGAGAGCAACAGAGATTTTAGGGACTGGAAATTTTGAGGGTTACAAAAGGATTTCAAATTTGATGGCTTTAATTGATGGAAAGCAGCAGTGAACTATACTGAAATTCTGACTGTTCTGTTCTCCCTAAAGCGGAGCCCAGCTTCTTATATGGGGGCTGCTGTGGGTCACAAATCATCGCCATTTATGACAGCATGTGGTGGAAGACCCAATTTTTCTGGTAATGTCAAGGCTGTGAGGCTATTGACTGCTTGAGTGTCATTGTTGGTTTGCTTTAAAAGTCCATCAACTTAAACTTGCTGAAGCTTATTAATTTGTCACAGACAGAGAATATGAGATTGAATATTAATCTCTTGGTTTTATAAAACAGTCTTCTCAAAATGGTCTATGCATATCCATATACAACAGTCTATGTTTAGGAATATTTCATAATGTGCTTCTGAGTGCCAGGAAGGACATGATGCTCTCTACCTGTTCAAATGCTTGCTTACATATGACCAAATATTGCTTTTTCTGAGCTCTTTAATTAATAGCACTGCCTAATTAATAACTTCATCTCAACTTCTCACAGCCACTCTGCATTCCTGTGAACGATTGCATCTTCACTGGTTGTCTTTGCTTTGAATTTCACATTTTAACCTTCTTTACAGCTAATGGTCTTCATTGTTTATGGATTAGCTTGAAAAATAAGTGTTGTACCAAGTGAAAACAGTTTCAGTAAGGGTGAAGATTATTGCCTTTTTCATTAAATTACTGGTAATCATTCCTAGTTTTAATTAGTTCAGGGCATTAAAAATGGTAGGAGGAGGAAGACGGTTACCATGTTAGTTACAGATAGTTACTATGAAGTGTGTTTAGACTATCAATAGCTTTTAATGGAATGCACCTTGCAAAACATCAGTGCTCACTGAGGTCAATACAAAGCCAGTAATTAACATCAGATGATGACAAGACATTTAACTGGTTTTGTCTCTAAGGAAAAATTCTTCACATTTTGAAAGAAAACTAGAACATTTTACTGTATTTTAAATATAATTAGAGTCAGAGTTTCAGATTTTTATTTTTGTATGTATTATTCTCACTGTTGAACAGAAATCTGATTAAACTACAATTTGGTAAAATTTAGCTGATCTTTTCTGTTATAGTTTGTGGATAAATACTTTTAAGAATCATCAAAATTGGTTTTTTTCCTCTTGTTCATAAAGTACAAGAGACTGTTGGGTTTTAGGCCTGTTTTGCATTTAGCAAGTGTTGGATTTTTCAAATGCATAGAATCAAAACTATTTTCCTTACAGAAATAAGACATTACTACAACTGAAGAATACATAATTGTAAAGTAGAATGGGAAGAATCCCAATGTAGAACATTTTAGCAGTTTTCAGGAGACTTTTTAAGCAAAAGTAGGAAAGGAATAAGATCTTCTGTATTTGTGGAAATAGAATATGCAGATATAGTCTACTTTGGAAAACACATATTGTTATGTCCTATCTTGAACGAGTCTGAGCTGGATATGAAAGTGCATAATTGATTTTAAGGCAGATGATTGTTGTTAGTGGGTAAAGACTTTGACAAATTTATACTACAATTAAGGCCTAAATGAATAAACTTCTGTGATAATATAGAGTTGTTCATACAAGTTTGCCTGTTTTACTTATGCCACATTCATAGGTAGTACGGTCCTAGAGTCCATTTGAAATAGCATCTAAAATGATTAATTTAGGAACAAAAGTTTTCACCACCAAGTTGTATAAACCAAAGTTGCAGTGTTGAAAAAGGATGGAGAAGGTTTTTTCAAAAGCTATGTTTTTTTTTTTAATTTCTCTCTCAGTGTACAATGCAATGAAAATGACTGAACTCTGTCCTTGCCTGTACTGACTAGGGGGAGATGTCCTGTTCTGTTAATCTGTCACAGCAAAAATGCATGTAGGAATTATGTAATGTACCTCTTTGATTAGAATGGACTCTATAGAACACTGTTACCTTTTCATATGCCATCTGTTTAGCTACATAGGCTGAGCAGTTGTTAGAGACGGTGTTATTAATACTGTGTCCAGGGAATATTCTGCAAGAATAAGTGGTTTGCACCTACTAATGCAGAGATTTAAGATGTGACTGCTACATTCCTAGCAATCAAGCCTTTCCATAATGATAGTTAACAGCGCTTTTTTTTTTTTTTTA